>SNQJ01S0014494.1:65818-83318 GCA_010110895.2 Picea sitchensis | reverse complement strand
TAAGCGAAGTTGGAGGACCCTCATGAGCTATCTAGAAGATCCTAGAAGGTTAAAGAAGTCAAATTCATTCTAGAAGCTCCTAGAATAAGTTGACCATTAAAAGTGGTTATTCATGGGTTAAAGCGGAGTTGTACAAGAAAAAGTAAAAATAAATTAGTTCAACTAGAATTGGAGAGTTTACTATTTGTGGACAAAGTGGTCAAGTGGACAAAATGGTTAAGTGAACAAAGTGGCTATGGACAAAGTTGGTTGAGGGACAAAGTGGTTAAGTGGACAAAATGGTTAAGTGGATAAAGTGGCTAAGTGGACAAAGTGGTTAAGGGATACTTCTATAGTGATCCAGGGTGGATATCGGTGGCCAATTCAATCTTTTCAAATGGCTCAAATGCCTTTCCGCCATTTTGGCAATCTTACTTTACTTTCAGCGTGTTTTAACTTCCTGGCCATTTTGAGGGTCCAAATGAAGGTTTTTAACGATATAGGTTCTCTCTGGTGATAGCCAAAGGCATATTGAGCCCCCAAATGAATCTCCCTCGACAATACCTTTCCAAATCCAGGCCATCACACTTTAAAACAGATCGATGTAAAAGTTACACACTCGAAAGTTGATGTACCCAATTTCACCCAAACGGGGGCCCACATGACTTTGTCGCTTCATCTCCTAGGGTTAGGTTTTGGATGTCTAGAATTTTTGCATTCCCGTTTATAAAAGGGCCTTCAGAGCCCTCATTGTAATCATCTTCATAATGCGAAGTCACATATCTTCTCGTAGATAAGCCGCCACCATTCTAGCTTAGCCTTTCACTGTGATTTAGACTGCACATTTATTTCATTAATAGAAATCATGTATTACTCAGATCTATGTGTTTATGTTTGCATCTGTGATACATTTATTCTATATTATCGAATATACCAATATCTCTGCGGCATTTCTTTTATTATATTCCTCATTTCGCGCTTCAAATAACTGATCAATGGCACGAGCGTTGTTCTTGATCGCTTTTTAGTGCATGTCACCAACTTAGGTTCCAGTATATAAAGTTGGCCCCGGAGCATTGTTTCTATTGAGGACAATCATTCTCTCACACCCAAGAAACCTTCAATGGCGGAAGAAAAGAAAATGATGGAGCGTATCGATCCTATCAAATTGTTGTTTCTGAGCAAGCTCTCATGTGATAGAGGGACTAAAATGATGGAGGAATTTTCCCACATCCTTCAACCGTTATAGCATCAGGCTCATCTTCATCAAGAGACCACTCTTGAGGCACCTCTCCTTAAGGTATAGGTTACCTCGATATTCGCTGCATTTGAAGGTCGTAAATAGATGCAGATGCCCTAGATAAATGGTTAAATCGCTAGAAGGTTATTTCTCCTGCTCATAATTTTTCGACAAGGAAAAATATCACCTTGCACTCCTTGCTGATCTCCCCATGTCAAAAATTGGTGGGAAACTTACCGGGATCAAATTTCCACAGAGGAATATATGAAATGGTTCAACTTGGGAATCTTTTGTGGATGCGTAAAGGAACAATACTACCCTAACGAAAGTTATGACGACATGTATACAAAATGGACCACACTATAGCAAGAGAAGGGACAATCAGTTCTGAAGTTCAATTAATAGCTTCCCATACCTTGCGCACCAAGATGGGTAACAAAGACTCCTCGAATGACATTTGTATTCTTGAAATAATCATGGGGCTCTACTACTTATACATCCAAACCGAAATACCTTTCCGACCTCTCATCACCGGTGCCACTCCATCGACATATGTCATAAAAAACGTAGCAAACCAACACCAACAAATGGAGTTCAGATGCAAATCCACAATAAACCAAAGTATGACAAAGACAACCCTAACAAACAATCTCCAAAAACCAAATTCAAGCCACGTGAAAAGAAGGGTCACTTTTGAAGACAAAGAAGGACACTGTGAAATGGAAAGGATTTCCAAAAAATCCCCTCGCACAACACGGATGAATGTCACTAAAAAAATTTCATTATGTCCGAAGATCAAAGACAAGGAGATCTAACCCCAATCTTAATACATTATGAAAACAATGTAAAGACATCATCGACAGACCCCACTCGCTATCATGACCGCTAAGAATTCAACTAGAAGAACCAACAGATCCGCAAGAGGGGGAGCACCTCTTCCAATCACAAATGTAAGTATGTGGACCCCTCCCATTTTATTGTTGATAGTGGGGTTTAAGAACCTCACACCAGGAGGTCAGTCAGTCAGTTGGGATTGTTGACAACACCCACACCCACAAATCCATCATCTGGTGGCTTCACCAAGGACTAGATCTTCATGTCAACCAACAATATCGATTATCATACAACATCCAACATCCAACCCACATGATGAGTTATTTTGTGATGTTTCCCATTGATGTCCAGATGTTCTCTTTGGGTCGTATATATGTGGAAATGCCATGCTATCTATGAGTCTCTCACATCAGAGTGTCATTATTACTGGGGTCATCTCACAGGATACCAGAGGTTCTAAATCCACGCTCCAACTACTGCTCCACCTAAACAGTGCCGCAAGGTAGTATCTCATACTACAAAATTCATCTTCTCCACAATCTGTTCAAAGGGTGAACAGAAGGATATTGCAACCACCACAACTTCGGCCAAAGCACCTTCTATCCAACAGAAGAAGGTCGACAAGGTTGCAGCAAAGCACGAAGATTCCTTCTACACACAGTCATCTAAAATAGCCAGACTGGTTTAAAAGGTCCAAACCTTCCAGCCACAAGTTCGTGACAAATTTCCAAAAACTAAGCAGCATGACTTCTCCAGCAAGACAAGCAGCTCACCAAGATGCAGATTCAACAAATTCTTTTCCCTCTCCCCAGGGAAATCAATGCAATGGATACCATTGCTTCCTAAGGAGAGAGGATTGATCCAGGTGGATATCAGTGGCCACCCACCTTTTCCAAATGGATCAAAACAATTTTTTGGCCATTTTGGCAATTTACTATTTTTAGCAGGTTTTAACTTCCGGGGCCATTTTGAGGGTCCAAATGAAGGTTTTTCATGATAAAGGTTCTCAATGATAGCCAAAGGCATGATTGAGCCCCCAAAATTAATCTCCTCGACAATACCTTTCCAACAAGCTATCACACGCCTAAAACGGAGATCGTATGCAAAAGTTACGACCCCGGGAATTTGATGTACTCACTTACCCAACGGGGCTCACATGACTTTTGGCGCTTCATCTCCTAGGGTTAGGTTTTTGGATGTATAGGACTTTTGGAATTCCCGTTTATTATAAAATGGCCTTCATAGCCTCATTGTAATCATCTTCTTGTGAATGCGAGTAGCCATCACATCTCTTCTCAGAGATAAGCTGCCACCATTCTAGCGAATCTTTCACTCTATATTTTTACAGTCTCTGTACATTTATTTCATTAATAGAAATCATGTATTACTATATCTCTGTGTTTATGGTTGCATCTCTGATATATTTCTATTATATTACTGGATATATGCAATATCTCTGTGCATTTCTTTATTATATCTCCGCTCTCATTTCGTGCCGAAAATAATCCGGATCATATAGGAAGCTACTTGGAGAGTATAAATAAGAGAGAAAGGGTATCCCATTAATATCCATTGAGCATATTGAATATCTAAAAGTGATTGAGGTAACCAAAAGAGATATAAGGTGAATTTTAGAGGGAAGGTGAAGTAAACAAGGCCAAAATTCAAGGGAGGATAAAGTATTTTGATGATGCTTTCTAAGGTATGCTATTTACAGGTCATCTCACAATTTTTTGCAATAACGTTTTTTCTACCATGATTCAGACAACGAAATATGGAGGCCATTGAGAAAACATATCCAAGTAATTGTTATAAAAATGTCAGCTTGTGGGTCATTGTATTTTGGGAGTTACACTCAATGGAAAATAGGGCTTGTGGCTAGTTTTGAAACTAGTCTAAAACAGGTGTTTCTAGTAAAAACGTCATAACTTCTTCATAAAAGATCCAAATTTAGTAAGACCAAATGTATTGCCTATATTACAGTCTTTAGTATTAATTGTACCATTTTAATATCCATACAAAACATATTCCATGTGGGGCATGCTTTACAAGTTCTCTCTCTAGAATAAGCCATAATTCAACAATGTATGGCATTTTTGTTATAACTCCTTTTTTGGGAGGTTCCAAGCAGTGAAACCTTGAGGAATTGAAGACAATACACTGAAGAAATTTGTGTACTATTTTTAGATATTTATTCATTATAGGTACATAGTTATTATTATTTCAAGTTAGGGTTGTTGACTAATCCAAAATTAGTCATGTGAGACTAAAGCAAATTTTGATGAAAATGCTAGTCTCTTGTTGTTAAAGTTAAGGAAGGTTTGTAGGTATGTGATCATATACACCAGGTCTATTACAAAGTTACAAATCATATTTGGATGATGAAATTGATGAGGGATTTTGGTTGAGGTATGTTACAGATAGAGGTTGTATAACAGTGAGGTTGTGGCGCATGGTTTGATGTAAGGGTTTATGGTATTTGGTTATGGATAGTGTGATGTATTTCTAGAGAAATTTTGATGGTTATATTGGTATATGTATTTGGTATATGGTTGAGGTGCATGTTGGGTACTTGGTTGAGACAAGTAGTTGATGAGTTGGCACATACATGAGGTGTATAGTTGATGATGTTGGTACATCTTGATGAGTCATAGTTGATGAGTAGTTGATGCATGATTGGTACATACTTGGTACATGGTTGGAGGCACTTGTTAGTAGTATTGTTGACACATGGTTTATGGATGATGTAGCATACTTGTCTTGGTATATTATTAGAAGAACATATTTATCTTGGTGATGATTATGAGTTGTTGTGATATGTTTGGTTGATGCACATCTTGGTGATATCGTGCATATGGTTGAGAATTGTCTCGATGAGTAGATCTGATTTGGATGATAAGATTCATGAGACATGTTGTTGTGATAGGTTGTTTGGATAGGTTGTTGTGACAAGTTATTTGTACAGGTTTGGTGCATGGTTGATGCACTTGTTTATGGTACAGGTTGATGCATGGTACATGTTGGCACAGATTATTGATACAAGTTGATGCATGGTACATGTTGGCACAAGTTATTGGTATAGGTTGTTTACATGTTATTGGTACATGTTGATTACAGGTTTTATGGTACAAGTTTTTACAGGTTTTTTGGTGTGTGTTGATTGGTACAGGTTTATAGCAGTATATCTCACAGTGATAGTGTGAAAGTGGTTCCATCATTATACTTATATTTTAGGGAAATTGGATGGGGAAAGGATAGGTGGTTGTAGCCACCTTCCAGTTGTATCCATAGAACATAGGGGGTTGTAGCCTCCTTCTGGTTGTAGCCTTAGAATTGGGGAGTTGGAGCTTCCCTCAGGTTGTAGCATGAGAAACTAGGGGGCTGGAGATTCCTTCCAATTGTATATAGATAACTGGAAGTTGTTTCTTTCTTGAATGCAATTCTTGACATATAATAAAATCATTCTGTGGTTTTCTCCTGCATTGGGTTTCCACATAAATATTGGTGTACTGTGCATTGTGTGGATTTGTTTGTTATTGTTTATTATGCACCGATGAATGTTAATGCTTATGATACATTAATATATTGATGATGAACACATGAAGATGGTTGGATAGGTAAAATAATATACTTTGTGGTTTAAAGGATTAATAATTGGTATAATTTCTCATTATTGATTCACCCCCCCTCTCAGTAATCCAACAATTGGTATCAGAGGAGGTTCCTTTAGAAAACAGTTTAACTATTGGAAGGAGATCATGGATTATTCTGAGAATGGAGTACCACTGCATAATGGTCAAAATGGTTTAGAGTATGAGATATGGAGTGGAAGGAAAAAAATATTTTTAAAGGAACAAGGGTATGATATTTTGCGATCAATTTATATAGGATATGATAGTTCAAAAAGGGAAAAGACTGCATCTAAGAAGGAATTGAAGAAGACTGACAAAATATCAATGGATTTCATTTGAGAAGTATTACTTAATCCGGTAAGAGAAAAGGTTGGTAAATGTTCATCAGATAAACAACTTTGGGATAAGTTACATAATGTCTATTCTTCACCCATCACAGAAATAGAAAATTCCAAAGAATATGTAGGTACATAACATGAAGAAAGATGCTCATCATGTCAGACAACTTCAGAAGAGGAAGAGTATGAAGAAGCAAAAGTTGATTATAGAGAACAATTGATCAGTGAAATTGAATATCTAAATAAAGAAAGAGAAGAAAACAAGCCATCCAAGAAAGAATTGATGAAGCAAAAGGAAAGTGTTCAAGGTTCCGAAAAAGCTCAGCAGGTCATCAAGAATTTAAGAGCTTAGCTAGAAGAGGCGAGAAGAATTGAAGAAACTCTAGAATATCAAAAGAAATGTTTAGAAGCCAACATAGCAACACAAAAGGAAGAAGCAAAAAATAGAGAAAAGATATAGACAAATCATCTCAAGGAAAGAACCAATGACTTAAACCAACTTGAGGAAGAGTTTGGTCAAGAAGAGAGAAGACTCGAAGAAGAAATAATTACATTGAAAATCCAACTTGAAGAAGAAAAGAGAACCTAAGAGGTCATGAAGTCTCAAATAATGAAGAAAGAAGAAGAGGTTGATAAGATTGAAGAACAAGTTGTCACACTAAGAGTCAAAGTCATCAAGCTAAACAAGAATGTTGAAGAGACTAAAACATTTACATCAGTAGTAGAGAATGAAGAGAAGCACTCTAGGTTGCTAGAAAAGAAGAATTAAGAAAAGAGAAAGAGTTATGCATAAGTACTCAAAGGAAGGAATCATGGTCAAATATAATCTAAGAAAACTAATAAAGATACATCTTCAATGTAATATCCATGTTTCCCCAAGTTTGCAATTAATCATAAAATAGAAATTACCATGCTAAGGCATGTGGACAATGTAAATGTATTATTGTTTGAGTTGCCAATAATTAACTATGGAGGTGAAGCCTTGAAAGTACTTGCCATGATATCACTAGAGGAAGAATGTGAAAACTATACAAGAGGGTTCATTATATCAAATAACCCCAAATTTCCCTTGATGAGGATGATAAACCTCCTTCGAATCCCAAGGAGAGAAATTAGTTAACGAAGAAAGGACCAGTGGTTGAATTATCAACCGCCCCCATGAATGGGAGCATGGTCTAGCTGTAGAATGTCAGCCCAAAGTACCATAGAGACCTACACACATGAGCTTCCTTCTGACAGAAGGAACGTGATGGGTTGGGAACCTTCCAAAATAAGGAAGGTAAGATAGATATGCACAGACAACTAGAGAGGAGACACGAGATGAGAGCACAAACTCATAAGAGAGATGCACAAAGATCTCCAGGGGATAATGAATAGAAGGACATGAGATTTATGTTAAGTGAGCATCTGATAAACCTCGTCGAGGCCATGTAATGTCCCCATTTTGGTACATTATAACATTACAACATTTCAGTGTGTTATGCTTACCCGAGTAGCCAGATAGGGGTGACAGAGAGTTCGAGAGATATTGAGGGGTTTATTTGGGCTCAAATTGTATCGTTCATCATTAGGATCCATTCCAAACAACTGGGCTTTGGTTCCATTGCATTCTGACGATTTTCGTAATTTTGAGTTATAATGGGTCATATCTTAATTAAATTCACTAAGAAGGTCATAATGTGCATATTACTTGGAGAAACATCTTAGTGTAATAGCTCATCATAATTGGGAGGAAGAGAATTAAAGGATAAGATGATGAGAAGCAACTTTCAGTGATCAAAGAAGGCATCAGGATCGATAAATCACGGTTTAGAGGCAAAATGGTTAATTAAATAATTAATTAAGTGATTTAATCAAAGAATAATAAAATAAAGTAAAAGTCACTGGGAGGGAAAAGGTCAACAATGACTTAGGGTTTTGGGAAGCTATAAAGGAAGGGTAAAGCAACCTAATTCATTATGCATTGTTATGATTTGATGTTCAGAGTTCCTAGAGGAGGAAGAGAGTCGACTTTACTGATTTGTGGATTTCTAGAGGAGACCACCACCATTGACCGGTTTAGGTGTTGAGAGACATACCCTAGCCCATCAGAGATACCATCCAGGTATTTCATCGTGCTATTCAAGAGTATCTAGTGTAGAGTGCGCAACTCAACCAGTAAGGGCACAAAGTCAGATTGAGGGTTTGTGGAGCTACACGAGTTCCAAACTCAGATTACAGTTTCCTTCTGACCAAGTTGAGATCCAGCCAAGGCGCTCAGATTGAGCCATTTTCTATTAGATTCTGATGGTGGAATCTTCCAGGGTGCATCATCCATCCATTTAGGGTGTAGCTCTTTCGACGTGATATTTGAGGTTGCAGATGGAGCGTCAAGGCAGATTTGGGGAAACCCTTCCAACCCAGTTCTGCATTTGGTGAGATGATCATTTTGAGTCCTATAAAAGAAGATTTCATTGGTGGAATCATTTGGGGTGCATCCAATGTCCCAAGAGGTGCGTAAACCCCCCAGGGGTCCAGATCCAATGCCTCAGAGACCAGATATGACATCTGGCACTCATCTAGTTCATTTTAGAGGCCAAGGTGCTTCTATTGGAGTATTTTCTAGCTCATTCCGATGGTCTATCCTTCCAGGCTAGTTTTCTAGCTGGTAGCAGTTACCGTACCTCTCCTGAATCACGTATTTTTGACAATCTATATGTGCATGCATCTGATCTTCCTTCATCTTCTGATAACAAGTATTTTTATGCTATTTTTTTGTATTTTAGTGACAATCCATGAGATCTAGTTGACGATTATACTCTATATTTCCAGTATGTTATTGTATTTCCATGCTTGAGTTGCATAATACATGTTATTGGGTAGTTGATGTTCTTTACTTCCGCATGCATCCTCTATATACTATTTAAACGATAAATACCCAACATGCACATGCAATAACCAACATGCACATGAAATAACAATAAATATCTCAAGCACACAACTGAAACAGATCCAGAAACCCCCAGTGTATCAGATCTGCGAGACAGAACATTAGATCAGTAGCAAATATCTTGATCAACGAGATCAAGGATATTTCAGTGGTATCAGATATTTAGTACTGGAAGCTTGTGACTAAAGTCAATGCGTTTAGTAGGTGACCCAAAAGGTAGAGAGGATGTGGGGAGACAAATATGAGTGACCAGAGGGCAATGGTAAGGTGTTGGCCCTTGGTTATGAAAATAAGCGAAGATCAAGGAAGAAAAGGAAAAATGTGAACTGCGCGGAAGACAAAGTGAAGTAAAAGGAAGCAAGTCATTGGATGAGGAGACTGAGGATGATGGATCAACAAGAAAGAAGGATCGTGGATAACTCAACAAGCGAAAAAAGACACCATTGGATGCTTTGAAGCACTGCGCGAGAAGGAAGGAAAGACAGGTTGGAAAATCCCTGAAAACACGGGTCAAGTTGACCTAGGGTTTGGTATCTAGGTTTTTGACACCTAGGTTTCAGCCTAAGGATGTCAGTGAGTGATTGCAATGTATAAATAGAGGTCAAGAGGACCTGAGATGGGTTGTTGTCATTATCGTTACTATTGTTGGTGTTGTGATTGTTGTTGTGTGATCGAGTAAGGACTATTGTGTGTGATAGAGAAGTGTTGAGTACGAGAGCCTTCTGTCTTGTAAGATATTCAGCTAGGTATGAAGATCAACCCCACAGCTAGGTGCACATGGAAGGGAGAGATAGAGAGAAGAAGAAAGAAGATATGCTAGCTAAGAGCGCATACACGAACTGTATGCTTCATCTTAATACATTATAAAGCACATTTATGTGGACGTAGCCCTAGAGAGATGGTGGACAACGTATATCTTGGCTTGTGTGTGTGATTGATGCTATGTTCTTTTTCCTTGATATATTGTTAGTGCATTACTGTGGTAGATCTGATAGATGTGTGGAATATATCTAAGATGATAAGTGATATATGCATGATGTATTGTTATAGTGTGGGATCCACTTGATAGTTCCCTTGGTTGTAGACATCTCTGTCCTGCAACCCCCCCATAGCTACTTTGGGTGACACTGCATCTACTTCACAGGTGTAGCCGAAAGGGCCACTAGTTAGGGGTTGTTGGTGCGCTCTTGGAGCTGAACCCTGGGTCTGCCCCTGTGCCAACAAATGGTTTTTTTGTTGGGACATAAATCTTCTTGAGGGAATGTCAAGGTGGTTTCCATCAAAGACATAAATTCAAAAGTGGATAGAGGATCAAGAGAAGGAATTCGTTGAAGACCAGAAAAAGAACCCTAATATTAGTACAGAGGATTGGTTGGAGAGATATATCTTTACTGATATACACGATATTTTCTTTGGAGGAATCCATCAGGAGCTATATGAGTGTTCAGCTAGGTTAGAAGATACCCATATTGAGATCATATCTAGACCTCCCATAGTTTGGATGTCGAAGCTAATCAATAAGGTCAAGAGAGTTGATAACGCCATGTCACGAGTAGTAGATCATTGGTTTGATAGCACCATTGGAGGTTACATCATCGATTTTTCTGTTGACGGAGTAGAGTCATATAGCCAAGCTGAGAGATATTTCTTCAAGGGACCCAAAGGAAAATTTTTACATTTTATGAAGTTGAAAATCAAGATGTTGTTGCATGAGAAGAACATCTTGAAGGTACAGTAGACTAGTCAAATTTGAAAAAAAAAACTAATGTTCAAAAATTTGAACAGCGACAACAACACAGAAGATGGGCATATGCACAGTGGGAGAGAATTCAGATAAGTTCATCTTGCGAACCTATTTAATAAGAACTATGGGGATGAGGGTTTCTATAGTGGAGAAGAGGTAGATTTGATGGACAAAGAGCATTCAGAACCCACTAGGGCAGAGGAAGGAAAAGTTGAAGAACCTTGCTGAGACGAGCCAAAAACTTCAAAAACTGTGTAGACTGCTAAAGTAAGTACTATTAATCCCTATGTTGTTTTAGTAGCACTAAACAATCAGAATAGTCAGAGTCACTAGAGTCCTCAAAGTAATATTTAGCAGTTCATCATATATGTAGACAGGAAACCTAGGAAGATCTATGGTAGATGAGATGAGACTCCCTATCTTTAGGGGAGATGGGTCTGAAGACCCTGATCAACACTGGTTCCTATGTGGAGCCATATGGAATATTAAAAATTTCATCGATGAAGTTGTTAAAGGAACTCAGTTTAGTACTACCCTAATAGATCATGCACTGAGTTGGTACATGAAGCTTGTCCAAGGACTTACATAGCCTAAGACGTTGAATTATATCAAGAATGCATTGATTGCAGAATTCAAGAAACCTAAATTGGAGTCAAAATGTATCACAAAGATGAAAGAGATCAATTAGAAGGTAGCCGAACCTGTTTCGGAATTCGATCAAAGATTCAAGACCTTAACAAGCCGATTGAATTTTTAGATCCCATATGAGTAGAACAAAGATTGGTTCATTACTGCCCTTTTACCACACATCAAAGTTCCTCTGATGCAACATAAGATTTATTCATAGGCTAAGGCACTGGAGATCACCATGAAGTTAGAATCAACCCCTATGGGAGAATCCATCTCAGTTATGAGTTAGATCTTGAGTCAGCTAACTAGTTTGTCTCTGCAGGTCGAGGATATGAAGAAAGACAAGGGAAAAGATAAAAGAGAATACATTTGGTGTTTGAGATGCAGATCAAAAGGATATGACAAGAATCATTGCCCCCTATTTCATGAATACTTGGCCTCTGGAGCTTTGATCCCTTTGAAGCGAATCACCTTACCCTGGTGTGAGGTATGTCGAAATAGACATTGCCCTGGTGAGTGATATTACATGAAAAAATATGTTCAGACACCCACAAATTTGTATTTCACATTCTGTAAGTCCATGGGACATGATGATAGGGATTTTAGAGCTTACGATATGATGCATGAAAGGTCAAGAGACATATACAAAATTAAAGATGAAGTACAACAAGAAGGAAACACTACGCAGTATAACTCCCCTCAGAGAGGAAAATTCAATCCTCGCGATGGATTCAGAGAATGAGGAGGAGGAGGAGGTATAGGTCAAGGTCGAGGATAGATAATTCATTATAACTGCACACAAACAGGACACCTAGAAAGGGATTGTCAAAACCCTTGTACCACTTGCAGCTATTGCAACTCCTTCGATCATGTTATCAAGGAATGTACATCATTGATGGCTAATCTTAAGGAAAGACGAGGACCTCAACAGAACCCACAAGTTCAACTAATATATGCTGAATCTCGCGGATAAGACCCTAGATTCGATGTTATCACTAGAGGATGCGTTGTTACAGGAGAAGACAGACTGATCCAAGGAAAGGCTACAAAAGACTCAGGAATCAGGAAAGTTGCAGAAAAGACTCAAACTTTTGATGCAAAGAAAGAAATACATATATTTGAGGAGGCAAGAAAAGAGTTCAAAGAATACAAGGCTCTTCATCAAATACATAGCTATAAGTAAGGGAAAATGGGATACCTCAGGCATTTGATCAGTCTGCTTCGCCAAGAGAAGGAAAAGAGGTAAGCAAGCTCATGGAATTTCTATATACTTGTATTAATTTGATTCAGGATGAGAGCGCTATACAAGAACTACAAAATTTAATCAGAAATTATGAGCTAGGAAATATAGACCCCTGATTGAATAGGGCAGGACACCAAATCACTAAAAAAAGAAGGAAAAATAAGGAATTACACTTGAATGCTCAAATAGGAGAATATGATATAGACTGTGTGGTCCTCGACTTAGGGTCGGAGGTCAATGTCATGATGAAGAAAACTTGGGCACTAATGGGAATTATGAAGTTGATCTATTCCCCTATCAGGCTCAGGATGTCTAATCAACAAGCTCTCAGCCCCTTTGGATGATTGGAGCATGTTCCTGTGGACATCGACGGAGTAAGAACATTTGTAGATTTTGAGGTAATTGAGATAGTTGATGATAGTTGTCCTTACCCTGCGTTGTTAGGAATTGATTGGGATTTCAATAATTCCATTTTGGTTGATTTAAAGAAAAGATGTATGACATTTGAGGGTCATTTCACCTTTAGATCCAGATGAAGGTCGGCGATACATAGAGCCCATCGGAGAAGAAGATCACACATATGAACTGGAAAAGATATACAAACTAACAACCAAATAAAATGATTACATTAATCCTACAATTGATGGAAACCTAAGATGGATAAGTGACAACCCATGTTCCTCAGACTCAGAAGAAGCACTGGAGAATTGGCAGAATAAAATGTGTGAAGTATCTACAAGAAGATGTGCTAGATTAACCACAGAAGTTCGTTGGATTGACACAACAGTAATTAACTTACCCACCTTTGATGGTTTGAATCCTTTAGAAACCTTCTTGTCATACTTTGAAAAAAGTGTACCAATGCAACAAATATTGTTGGCAATGGATGAGGCCCTGAATGCCACACCAACAAGATGGTTGGGGACACACAAAAAAAACATTACAGAATGGGTACAATGTCGTACTCTGATGACAACACGGTTCTCAGCACAAGTAGAAGGCTGTGAAGTTCAATACATAGGTCGAAGCTGCCCAAAGGACCATGTGTGAAGTTGTAAAGTAGCCTAGAGAAACATTCCTCAAGAGCAATGGGTGCACAAATTCATTAACACACTCGACACAACACCTATCAATTGGTACCTTCAAGAAGAGTTGCGCCTCATCACTACATACTGGGAAGGTATGACTCAGAATTTTGTAACCACCTTCTTATTTGAAAGTCAATATCCTTGAGTAGATCAATCATTAGAAATTGTAAGACAAAAAATATTCAAAGAGGCATATAACCTCCCTTTGGAGCAAGAAGAGGATGAATGGACTACGCCTCTCCAGAAACTGCAAGGCTGTTACAACATCAATGCTGAGGAAGATGATGATCCAATAAAGGTGAACATCGCAGAAACAAAAGGCCAAAGAGATTTGGAAGGACTAGGAGTTGAGTTACCATTCATTGGACAACCAATCTAGATTAGGAAAGTCAATATTGGAACAGAGCAGCCACTGAAGCTTGCAAATGTTGGAGATTACTGTGATGTTTCTACTATTGACAAGATAACAGAATTACTGCATGAATATCATGACTTGTTTCCAACCAATTTCACTGATATGAAGGGAATTAAAGGTCCTATGGGAAAGATGAGGATCCCTTTGAAAGTATATGCAAGACCATTCAAACAAAGACCCTACAGATTGAACCCTAAATATAAGGAGAAAGTGAAGATTGAGCTCGACAGAATGCTGGAAGATGGGATTATAGAACCTATGGAAGAGTCAGAGTGGATTAGTCCTATGGTGGTATAGGACAACAATATAGGAGAGATTAGGATCTGCATATATCTCAGGAAGCTAAATGATGCATGTTTGCATGACCCCTTCCCTACGCCATTCACTGACAAAGTGTTAGATAATGTGGGAGGCCAGGAGGTATACAACATTTTCAATAGAATGGGGGTCCTATTAGTATACAGTGATGCCATTTGGATTGAAGAATTCCCCAACCATATTTTCCAGGGTGGTGGTTGAAGCATTCAAGGAGTTTCTGCATAAATTTCTATAAGCATATTTTGATGATTGGACTATTTTTAGTTTATTGAAAAATCATATTGAATGCCTAAGGCTAATGTTGGACAAATGTAGGCAGTGTCAAATTGCCTTGAATCTGAAGAAATGCATCTTCTTCTCACCATTTGGAGTGTTTTTAGGTCATATTGTATGCAAGTAGGGATTGCTGGTTGATCCATCTAAAATTGCCATTATAGTTGATCTACCCCCTCCTACTTCAGTCAAACAACTGTGCACTATGCTAGAACACACATGATATTACATGAAGTTCATTAAAGGATATGCCAAAATTACAACACCCGTGGAGAAGCTTTTGAAGAAATACTATCAGTTTAGTTGGACAGAAGAGTTCCAACAGAGCTTCGACACATTGAAACAGAAGATGGTTACTGCGCCTATTCTATTTTTTCCAGATTGGAGCACGAAGTTTCATGTGCATGTTAATGCGTCTTCTATTTCTTTAGGATCAGTGTTAGAACAACTCAGGGAAGGAGATATTGACCATCCATTAGCCTTTTCCCGCAGGAAGCTATCAACCGCTGAGATCAATTACACCACTACTGAGTGAGAGGGGTTAGCCATGGTGTATGCGTTGCAGAAATTTCTCCACTAATTGTTGGGAGGACACTTTAAAATGTTTACTGATCACTCCATGCTAAAATACCTAGTCAACAAGCTAGTTTTGGGGGGGAGAATATGCATATGGATTCTGATATTTCAGGAATATGACTTTGAGATCATAGTAAATCTAGGAAGAATGAACAAAGGTCCTGACCACTTGTCAAGGTTGGAACATGGAGAAGAGCCCACTAGTTTGAAAGATACATTGTCAGACACACAATTGTTGGCCATTAGAAAGATCGATGACCACTTCACAGAAATAGTCCAGTTCTTGTTAATAGGAATGACACCTAGTGAATATACAATTCCACAGAAGAAACAACTAGTAGTGCGTGCTGCAGACTTTTCACTTATAGCTAGACAACTTTATAAGATGGGACCTGATGAGATATTGAGAAGATGTGTTATGGAGGCAGAGTGAATGTTGATCCTCACAGAATATCATGAAGGCATCATAGGAGGACACTACGTAGGGAAAGAAACCATGTGGAAGGTGCTTAGAGCTGGACTTTGGTGGCCTACCTTACACAAAGATGCTAAAGACTACTACAGAGCCTGCGATGTATGCCAAAGAGTTGGGAAACCATCCAGAATAGATGAAATTCCACTAGCACCTCAACTGACCCTACAAGCATGTGAGAAATGGGCCATTGACTTCGTGGGACCTATAAACCCAGAAGGAAAGCGCACAGGAGCAAGGTACATAATTACAGCAACAAAGTACTTGACCAGATGGGTTGAAGCAGGAGCAGTTAAGGACTGTAGTGCAACTACGATTGCATGGTTCGTATTTGATGACATCATAACCAGGTTTGTATGCCCAAAGATCCTTATGAGTGATCAAGGCACACATTTCATAAATAATACTATTGAATCCTTGACTGAGGAATTTGTAGTCCACCATCAGAAGAGCACACCTTACCATCCATAAGAAAATGGGACAGTGGAAGCAGTCAATAAGATCTTGGAAACAACGCTGACGAATATTTGCAGTGTGAACATGGATGACTGCGATTTAAGAGTACCAAGAGTACTATGGGCCTATAGAACCACTTTCAATAAGCTAACAATTCAGACCCCTTTTAATTTGGTATATGGTCTCGAAGTTGTTGTCCCAATGGAATACCTGATACCAAGATTAATAATTGTTTCCCTTAGAGATATGGATGACACTAGCAATGTTCGAGAAAGGCTTGAACAATTGGTCAAACTCGAAGAAGACATATTTATTGAAGGATTCCATCAACAGGTGCAAAAGGAAAGAGAAAAGGCCTATCATGACAGGAACATATAGAAGAATGCATTCCAACAAGGTGATCTAGTACTGGTATATGATAGTAAGTTCATAAAACATCCTGGGAAGTTTAGAACGCATTGGCTCGGGCCATATGAGATCACCTATGTAACAAAAGGAGGAGCTACGCAGTTGAAAACTTTGAAGGGAGAATGGAAGGAAGGATTAGTGAATGGGAGACAGTTGAAATTGTATTATGACAACCCGTTGCCTCGAAACTCTAATTAAAAGAATAAGGAAAAGGGTTTAGGTACCAGGTGTAGTTGAAACTGGATACCAAACACAGAAAAGACAGTCTGCACAAGGAAGGAAGGAAACAAGTCATATAGCATAAAGCAAAGGCAACACTGCGTAGTCTGAAGTCGAAGTAAAAAAGAAAGGTCAGATTTGAAGTGCCTCGGGATGAGTCACAGGTGAGTGCCGGGGGCCTGTTGGTCCTTGGTTATGGAAATAAGCGAAGATCAAGGAAGAAAAGGAAAAATACAAACTGCGCAAAAGACACAGGGACTGTTACTGGGTCGAAGTGAGTAAAAGAGCAAAAAAGACAGAGTAAAGTAAAAGGAAAAAATATGTTGGATGAGGAGATTGAGGATGATAGATCTACAAGAAAGAAGAATCATGGACAACTCAGGAAGTGGAAAAATGCACCGTTGGATGCTTTGAAGTAGCACGTGAGAAGGAAGGAAAGACAGGTTGGCGAAGCCCTGAAAACGTGGGTCAAGTTGACCTAGGTACCTCGACCTAAGTTTCGTAAAGTGGCATATAAGTGTCTCATACACTTTGACACCATGGAATAACCTATGTCACAATCTCTAGTCAATATGGAGGAGGGATATATTACATGAAGGCCAAAATACCAAGTACACATGAATTATTATTAATATTCATGGAAAATAAATTGATTAAGTGTGAGAACCAAGTGCACATGAATTATTATTACTATTCATGAAAAATA
>SNQJ01S0014494.1:55262-65768 GCA_010110895.2 Picea sitchensis | reverse complement strand
ATGGATGGTTGAAATATTTCCTCCTTAAAATCCTTGAGAGATATTTCCTCCCCAAAATCCTTAAGAGATATTTTCTCCCTAAATATCTTAGAGATCCCTTTCTTAGTGGATCTGATGAGAGATCCTCCCCATGGTGGTTAAGCCTCCAAATCCTATATAACGAGGTATTTCCATGGAAGAGGAGGGGATGGATATTGAGAATTATACCAAACTTATGATCTCATAAGTGAGGCACCATTGAAGCATAATCAGTCTAGATTACTTGAGAAAAAGGGTTGGACAAGGAGAGCTGGAAGAGGCTGTTGCACCTCCATCAAAGGATTGTAAGAACCTTTTACTTGTTCTCATTAATAATCAATGCTTGGACTATTTCTTTCAAATTTATGTTTGTTCCACATGAATTTTTCTTCAGTAGATAGATCCATATTTGAGCTAATCTCAATAGAATAGGAAGTTCTTTGTATCTTTGTTTGTTTTACAGGACCTATCGAGGAGCTCAGGATTGGAGCTTAGCTTGGACTTTGTGAGGAAAAACATTGTTAAAAAGGTACACATCATTCTTCTTCCTCTTCATATATTATTTTAATTATATATGAAAAGGATGTTAGTGTCCATGTTAAGAACTTTTATGTCTTGGCCTTAGGAGTCTAGAGACCAAGAGGGAATCCTCTTGTCCGCAGGAGGATTCACTTGTAACAGAAATTGGCGACTCCATCGGGGAAGGGATCCTATTTTATTTCCTTGGTTTTTCCCTACCATTTTACCACCTTTCAGATAAATTTTTCTGTGTGTTTATGATCCATTAGCCTTCTCCTACCTTCACTACCATTTTCACCATTTTTTATGCATCTTGGGTGAATTGTTTGCAATTTTTTGGCTTTTTTTCTGAGCTTCTGGGAGCACCAACGCCCCCCTATAGGCCATATCAAAGTGCTGGTATATCATCAGCGCTCCCTTATAGTGATTTATGGATATTTGTAGTGCTCGGTACCCTTGAGACAGAGAACACTAGTCTCTGTTTTGGAGGTTTTTTGCCCTTTTTTGCTCAGATGTTTTCATCCTGTTTTGTGGAAGTCTTTACCCAGTATTTGTGGATGGTTTGTGAAGTTATTTGGATTGGTTTTTGATTCTTATCACTCCATCTTGTATTTATTGGATCTTGAAACCCTTTTCATAAATGTGAAAATTGCTCTTTCTAGCTGCGTTTTTGTCGAGACAGTTTTGAGTGTTTTCTCTTTCTCCCTATCGTTTCTTAGATTCTTCTCTACATTTCATTGTACTCCTTGGATTATTGTTGGTTTTAGGATCCTTGAATGAGTTATTGTTAGAAAAATCTTCTACTTGTTTTCTTTCAGTTCTCATTTTTTTGAATGCATTCTTGCTTTTGGGTCATGAAACTAGCTTGCATTTGAAGTAGTGGAATTGCATGTTTTTTGACATTTTGGGACATTGTGCATCTAGAATGATGAATGTTTTCTCCTTCTCCTAGAATAAATTTCATGGAAATGAAATGATTGCATATTCATCTCTTTCCATAACTTTCGAGTCGGTCAAAACACCATATTGTCCACGCCACTTTCCTTTTGAGTAAGAACCGCCTTAAAAATCAAGCGCTAAATTAAAATTGATTAGACATTTTTACATTTTATGGTAGAAAACCTACATTAGATTAGTTGTAGGGATTTGGAATAGGTATGAAAGATAACTTTCCAAAGCTACAAATAAACATGGGATCTTGTGTTAGGGAGCGGTGAAATCCAATTGCTGCATTTTTTCCTGGGAAGCCCTTCTCACACAAGGTTCAATCACGAGGTCACATTAAGACTAGAAAAGTTACTCACCCTGCTTTGTTGGTATTGGTGTAGATATTGTGCATATTATGGGGGTCATTTTAAGCCTGAAGGTATACCCACAATGATCAGTGGGAGCCTTTCAAGTTGATTTCAGGCTAGATACCCTACCCTTATGCGTGGATCAGACTATCGACTGTTTCCCCAGGCATCATTGTTGTAGTTGGTAACCTTAGTGGCCTATCTCTTTAGGGTCTCTACACAAGGTGACTGTGGAGGGGAAAGTCTTCAAGGTACTTGGAATCTATGTTGGCCAGACTCACTCAGGCTCCTTAGAGTGTATACCCATGATTATGTGTGGGAGATTTCACTAGGGTGTAAGTCCGTTAAGAAGGTCATCAACGTAACTTTTCCACCCTCTCTATCTCAACCCATTCTTACTTTGTTCCCACGACATTGGATTTCATCATCAACTAGTGTGCTCATTTTGAGAAGGTTTTGTTTGCTTGCTTGCTTACTAGATTTTTAGCATGTGTTGTTTGTTCTCCCTAGCAGAATCTAGGTTGGATATTTATTTTTATGGCGTCAGTTCCCGGAATGACCAATGAAGGAACCCATTTTCCACGGAACCCTTTGTTTTTACTTCTTATTTAAACATTGGTCCTCCTTACATCGCTACTTTGAGCCTTCCAGGTATCACAATTGGGTTACCGGTATGGTTGTTTTCCATTTCGGTCATCTTGAATGGAGGTGCTTCAGATGTAAGCACACCACCCACAAATCAACCTCATGTCAATTTTTCTCCTTCTTCACCCGTTAAGTCTCCTTCCATTTCTTATTCTTCGCCTAGTGTTGGCATAGGGGAAGACCCAAGCTTCAACGCTTCAACAATGCACCAACAAAACCCTAACTACTGGCCCTTTCAGCAACACCTGTGAAGAAGATGAAGTCTCACCCGAGGTAGAGGAAGGGGTGGTTGCAAGACTTAGGTGTCTGTAAACTTAGATGGGACACAGATATGTGATTCTAACACTTAGCAAACACTTTAGCATAGATCATTCATCGGTATTTAACCCTCATGGCACTCCGCAGATGGCACAAAGCACCACAACATTCACTTAGATTTAGGTTAAGTTAGCACTTAGCAACAACAAAATAGGTCTAGCATTCAATATTTTCATATATGTCATATCTACATCCATACATTTAATAAGAACAAAGCAAAGTAGATCTATCTAATTATATCATAGCAAAGCACATAGTATAATCATATCAAAGAATAACACATAGAAAGAGACAAACACATTAGGTCGACGCACCGAGCACAACACACAGGTTTACCATGGTTCATCCCCACCCTGAGGCTACATCCACAAAGTCTTATTCTTCTTTATTATCTTTGGTCAATCTAATTACAACACATAGCTCAAACTTGTACTCTGCATAGGACAGGACATTTGCATGCACCTCTCCAGATCCTCCTTCCCTGAGTAGATATAGCAAAAATCCTTCTTACAATCCATACACTCAGCACTTACAACACTTTCACTCAGCCCTGCAAGTCGGTCACACAATATACACAAAGCCTTTTATAGAAATTAGCTTATTGGCCTCTCTTACATTGCCTAGCTACTTATTTATACTTTACAAAATAGTCCTAAACATGGGTAAACCCATGGATCGACATCCCATACCCATTATATTATCCCCCAAAACCCAAAAAGGACCCAAAAAAGGGGTCCAACTTCCATGATATCCGCTTCACGTTGCGCTCCATCTTTGAGAAGTTGTCGAAGTTCCAAAAATGATCAAATATGACCAAGTGTTTCCTCAAATTCAGTCAAGGGCCAACAAACCCCCAACACTCACCTGTGACTTGTCCCGAGTCACTTAGATCTAGGTAAAGTTGTCTTAAAGGTCTTGAGCTTGGCTCGAGCTGCTTCGACTTGTCTTTGTGCTACTGCTTCCTGCTCAACGAACTCCTGAACAACCGCTTTGTTGATAGGCCCTTCCAGTTGTTGCTCGACTGTAACAACTACTTGTTCGAGTAGTGTTCCTTGGTCTTCAATTTCTTCAAACAGTATATAAGCCTCCTCTTGGCTCGACTGGAGTTTCTGAGTAACTTCCATCACTCTGTTCTGCATGGTAAGAACAAGTTGTTGGGAAGTTCATTGTTCCTGGGATCTCTTCATCCTCTCAATAGGTGACAGGAGCTTGAGCTATACCTGTACTGTATCTACATGTTTCTTCGCTTCCTGTTGTTGGGACTCCAGTTTATTCAACTCTAGGTCTTCAGATAGTTGCTCATATATTTGTGTGCTTTTGTTACTTAGTTGTTTGCATTCTGCAACAAGTTTTCTAATCCTCTCGACTGCACTCTAAGCATCCAATTCTAATTATTCGTGCACTTCTTGCGGAGTCTGTGGTATGGTCTGAAGCTCTAATTCCATGGCCCTTTGTTGAAGCTCTTGAATAACTTCAGCCTGCTCCATTACTTGACACTCTATGGGCTCTTCGACCTTCTGCTCTAAGCCGGTCATAGAGTGAAATGATCTGTTGACTGCTTCTTCAATTCTAATCTTCTTTGCAAGCAACTTCTCTTTCTCTTTTTGGACCTTTGCTTGGTCTTCTTCAAATTTTTCTTGGAGAGAATTCTTCTCTTGTTGCACTGCTTGACGTTGCTCAATAATTTCTTCCTATGCCTTCTTGAGGGCCTGGGTGGCCTGGGATTTTTCGTCTTGATCACGTTGAAGGCGTACTTCGACTGTATCAACAATCCTGCGGAGTTGGACTAATTCACCTCCTTCTTCTATTGTTCCTTCTAGCAAAGGCATAGTAGAGATTGCTCGGCTAGACTGGAGTGCCTTCTGTACTCCTTGGAGCACAATATAAATTTGGCTATACATCTTTTCCTGCTTCGCTTCCTGCTTCTCTATTATTTCCTTTGAAGCATCATTGACTATTGCAACAATGAAATCAAAGTCATCCAACGTGAGGCTAGTTCGCATATTAGTTACAGGGTTTCTTGGTTTCTTTCCAGAGGAAGACTTTAGAGGTGAAACCTTCCTTTCCTTGGATGAGTTTTCTTCATCCCTGGGTGGCGGTACTTCAACTTGTTGTTGCTTAGATTCTGCACCTTCTTCATCTGGTGTCACCTTCTTTGTCTGGCGTAGTGGAATCCATCCTTACAGATCTACTATCTATATCCTGAACCTATTCGGGCTTCTTCGTCTCCTATGTATTCTTTGTTCTACTTAGCCCAGGTGTATCTTGTGCAGCATATGGGTTGTCGATGTCTAAAATTTCTGCGGGGTCTACTGAAATAAGGAGGTCTGCTGACCACTCCTTTGTGATCTCTTCTAGGTCTTCTTCTGTCAGCTTATAGTAGGACTGGATTTGTTCTTGGTGCTCATCAACGCGTGTGGTTAGGTGTATAAAATGGAGGTCCATGCTAAACTTTATCATAGGTTGGAACCTCCGTAAAGTGTTCAGGGTTATGCGAGGTTCACTCCTTATGGTTGCTTTCAGTTCATTATAATATACGTGGAAAACAACATTCGATTGCCATTGCTTGCTCATGTCATTCGAGTACCACAAGGTATTGAACTTTGCAGCTAGTGGCTCAAAAGGGTCAAGTTCTGGGAAAGTTGCACCTTCTGGTAGCTCCCATGCAACAAAGGTGATCAGTATTAGGAGCCAGCTAAAATGGAATTCGTGCCCCTGATCCTGAGCTTCTCTACATTCAATCTCCAATTGATTCACCAGGTACTTCGCCCAGTTCATCTGTAGTCCCTCTGTGCACTTTCTTGCAAGGTCAACTACGAAGCCTGATACTTGTGTTGGTCAAATATTACATACCAACTTCCCTCTGATTAGTTGGCATGCGAGGCGCACTGAGCCACTTTCAATATAAGCTATCTTGTATCCTTTCACACCTTTCTCAACATCGCCATAGGCCTCTTTTATCTTCTACGCAAGAGAGCGGTATGTGGTCTTTCCAGGATAGTACTCATGGGGATCAGGGCCCTACATGCTAAGACCCACGATCCTATTGATCAGCGCCAGATCAAAAATTATGCAGCGTTCTAACCACAAGTATCCTCCATAGTAACTTGCTAGCAACAAATTTACACAAGCATTCACCTCCTGGTGTCTGCCGAAGTGCGGTATTTTCACAACGTTTAGCAGATTAGATTGCACGAGGTTCATCGTCCATTGTTGTGGGACAAGATTCGAGTTCTTTCCCTTATTTTGCGTCAAGTACTTATACGGGGAAATCATTCTATAAACTTTATGGTCCCCCAGGTTGAAGTCACAAAACTTCAACGGTGTAACCTTGTCTTGATCTGCGTGGTAGGTGCGTACTCCCTTTGGTAAATATGCAGTTATTAGGGTATATTCAAAATCTCTAGGGACACTGTCCCTGTTAATATCACCACTCAGAGGGGGTATGTAAGTTGGTAGAATGGATGGCACTAACTTTGTGTTGGCTATGTCGTCCTTATGCTTAGTTCTCCTCTTTGCACTGGCTCGAAATGTTCCAGCTCAAGCAATCAACGGGGAGGCTTACACTCCTCTTGTTGATGAGGCTTGGACTCCTGTGGACATTCTTCTTTTGAATATGACTCTCTCAGTCATTAAATCGAGAAGGAATTTTGTGATGGATTCCTCAAGCGCGGTGAGCTCGTCGGAAATATGCAGTCAGGAAAGATAAGTGGGGTCGCGATGATCTCAAAACACTGTACTAGGGTGAATGATCTACTTGCAATGATCACTGTATAGAATTACGAGTTCTGCAAGCTTCGAGTTTTCAGTTGGAAAAAGTGTTCTTCGTTCGCGGCGCGATGAGATAAATAGGAAATTCATCAATGGTTTGGTTGCAATGGGTATGAATCTTTCGTGAATGTTGATCCATCCATTATGGCACGGTCCAACAGTCTAGTGGTGATCCTTTAAATTTTTTCTATCCATTCAGGGTGGAAGTCAAATGGGTATATTGGTCCAATGGATATATTGCTACGCCATGGCAAAGTGCCAGATGTCGTTGTTTTGATATCTCGACGAAGCTCAATTCTTGTGATTTTTCCTTCTGTGAAGTTTCCTCCGGAACCTTCTGTAAATTTTCAATCTTGGCTCTCTTCTTAATTAGCTTCCTAGCCTTCTTCCCAATGAGCTTCATCTCGGTCATCCTTTTTCCATTCTAAGTCTTATCTTCTCTCGACATAGTCACTTCGCGTTGCTGAGGTTCTCTCTTCAGATCCAAGGGTAATACTCCTTCATTATATTGATTAGGTATTTTTGTCTTCTATGGTTCCTCTAACTCTCTTATAGATTCGACATCCATGTCCTTGGTGTTCAACAACTGAGATCTATTCTCTTGTTCTTCCATAAAGTAGGCTATCCTTCTAGTCATAAATTCCATGAGTTCTTGCTTCTTCTGTTCTAGGGATTCCTTTTGTTCTTTTCTTCGGATCTAGTATTTTTCAATCTAGATATTGCCTAACAAAGTTATAAATGGGGTACGGTCCTCAATAAATCTAATGACTTCAAAATCTTCCTCTGTCGAAGCTCCATGGGTACGCATAGCTATCTGGGTAATTCTGCCACATATGGTTACCATTTTTCCTTTAAACAACCCTATTCTTCCTAGTGAAGGAACCATAGCAGGCCTTCCTAGGGTTTCCCGAGTACTTTCTGTCATAATGTTCATCTATGTTCCCTCATCTAGAGCACATTCAATGTCGAAGTCTCCTATTCTTACTTCGATTTTCTCCTTTTCTTTGAAGATCTTTGACAAACTGACATCTTTATGTTCATCTAGGGTTTCTTTCATTTTCAGTAACACAATCTCTGATTCTTTATGGGTTTCTTCTATAATATTAGTCTCTTGACCTTGCTCCATATTTAGCTTTTCAAGTCTAGTAATCATTCTAGGGAAATCCAGTACTTCATGGTCCATATCCTTACAATAGAGGCAACTAGGGTTTCTCCCAGGGCATTCCTTAGGAAGATGTCCTGGTCTTCTGCAACTGTAACAAAGAGTTAATCCTCTCTTTCTCTTCCATGATCCCCAACGTTTCTTGTACTACACGCTAGGATCATGATGGCTAGCCTGCAAAAATTTCTTTCTAGGACCCTGTATCAATTGGTTAGTCCAAAAATTCTTTCTATGCATAGGTATAACATATCTTTCTTTATTCTTATCAGATCTATTCATATCAAACATTCTTTCATCTAACAATGCCCTAGTTTTCAATCTAGGACAAAATCTATCAAGCATACCTAAATCTATACTTTAGAAACAAAAAATTTCACTTCTTTCACTTCTATATATTACAAAGCTTCCAGATCTAAGAACTTTTAGCTATTCTTACCTTTATCAAAGCACAGAGCTTACATGTCTTACCTCTTTCTGTAGATCTAACTTAGAAACCTCCACTTTAACCTTTCTTAGAGCATAAAGTGTTCACATCTGACTTATTTTCTTCAAATCTGTCCTTCCTTCTTCAGCAAATAGATTTTCAGATCAAGTGGATCAATGTGCACTAGGGCATAGGTCCATACACAAAGCTTTTACAATTTCAAGACAGACTTTCTGCACAAAGCTTCTTCTTCCTCATTTCCCAACAATCACAGTTCCAGGTCTCGGCAACAGAACCATTTTTTGGCATAGGGGAAGACCCAGGGTTCAATGCTTCAACAATTCACTAACAAAACCCTAAATACTAACCCTTTCTCCAACACCTGCGAAGGAGATGAAGTCTCACCCGAGGTAGAGGAAGGGGTGGTTGCAAGACTCAGGTGTCTGCAACCTTAGCTGGGACACAGATCTGTGATTCTAACACTTAGCAAACACTTTAGCATAGATCATTCATCGGTATTTAACCCTCATGGCACTCCGTAGATGGCATAGATCACCACAACATTCACTTAGATCTAGGTTAAGTTAGCACTTAGAAACAACAAAATAGGTCTAGCACTCAGCACTTTCATATATGTCAAATATACATCCATACATCTAAGAAGTAGAAATCAAAGTAGATCTATCTAATTATATCATAGCAAAGCACATATCATAATCATATCAAATCAAAACACATGGAAAGAGACAAACACATTAGGTCAAGGCACCGAGCACAACACACAGGTTTACCGTGGTTCACCCCCACCCTGGGGCTACGTCCACAAAGTCGTCTTCTTCTTTATTAGCTTTGGTCAATCTGATTACAGCACAGAGTTCAAACTTATACTCCACATAGGACAGGATATCTGCACACATGTCGCCAGATCCTCCTTCCCTGAGTAGATCTAGCATAGAGCCTTCTTACAATCTGTACACTTAGCACTTACAACACTTGCACTAAGCCCTGCAAGTTGGCCACACAATATACACAAAGCCTTTTCTAGCACTTAACTTATTGGCATCTCTTACATTTCCTAGCTACTTATTTATATTTTACAAAATAGGCCTAAACATGGGTAAACCCATGGGCCGACATCCCATACCCATTACATTATCCCCCAAAACCCAAAAAGGACCCAAAAAAGGGGTCTAGCTTCCACAATCTTTGCTTCATGTTGCGCTCCATATTTGAGAAGCTGTCGAAGTTCCAAAAATGGTCAAATATGACCAACTGTTTCCTCAAACTTGGTCAAGGGCCAACACCTAGTGAAATCTCTCAAGCGAGTAGCCAGATTGATAAGAAGAAGAAGAAACAAAAAGAGAAGAAGAAGAACCAGAAAAGGACCAAGCCTCCAACTACATCAAATGTTGGATCTAAGCAACTAGCTACTGTTAATAGTACTAGGAGTGTTGATAAGGTAGATAAGGTTAAAACAAAGAATCTGAAACCCAAATTCCCTTGTAGTCTTTGTAAGGGTGACCATTTTATGAGGGATTGCCCTGGTATTCCCAAGGTCTTAGAAATGTGGTATTCTATGTGATTGGCCCCTATTGGTCATGCCAGTGATACCCCGTCAACTAGTGGCATTAAGGCTGGTAAGAAGAAGACAACTGTCAAATTCCCTTGCATGTTATGAAAAGGTGATTATTATTCTCACCTTTGTCCTCGTATGGACGAGGCTTCTTCTCTTTTGGAAAAACTTCAACTTCCAAAAGGTTATCAGAAGCTTTCTCCCAACCCATTGTTAGTTGATGGAATGGTCAATCGGGTTCCATCCCTGGTCAATCCGGTTGATCAGGTGGTCAATATAGTTTCATCCTTGATTGAACCACTCACCAAAGTAGCTGATCCGGTTCCGTCATCAATCAATCCCACTTTTCATCTATAAAGTGAAACCCAAGTGACTGATCCAATATTGTCATTGGTCAGT
Organism: Picea sitchensis; assembly: GCA_010110895.2. Classification (NCBI taxonomy): domain Eukaryota; kingdom Viridiplantae; phylum Streptophyta; class Pinopsida; order Pinales; family Pinaceae; genus Picea; species Picea sitchensis. The sequence continues at coordinate 55,644 of SNQJ01S0014494.1, read as the reverse complement.
CCCACCCTTCATCCGAAGAGTTCCAAAGTGGTTTCTCCGATGAATTCATTGGTCAATCCCACTCCTCCTCTGATGAGTGCCAAAGTGGTTTCTCTGATTACATCATCAGTGGATCCTACTCTTCCTTTGACGAATGCTGAAATGGTTGATCTGGTGAATTCATCGGTCAATCCCACTCCTCCTCTGATGAGTGTCAAAGTGGTTTCTCCGATTACTTCATTGGTCGATCTGCAATATACCATATATATAAAATATGCAGAACAGAAATGAAATGCTAGAAATGACATAATGACAGTAAAATATCCAGCATAATCTTCACAATACACAGAAATGATATACGAAATAGCAACAGAAATAACACTTTGATTCAGATAGCAATGTT
>SNQJ01S0014494.1:14631-51350 GCA_010110895.2 Picea sitchensis | reverse complement strand
ATGGATGGTTGAAATATTTCCTCCTTAAAATCCTTGAGAGATATTTCCTCCCCAAAATCCTTAAGAGATATTTTCTCCCTAAATATCTTAGAGATCCCTTTCTTAGTGGATCTGATGAGAGATCCTCTCCATGGTGGTTAAGCATCCAAATCCTATATAATGAGGGCTTTCCATGGAAGAGGAGGGGATGGATATTGAGAATTATACCAAACTTATGATCTCATAAGTGAGGCACCATTGAAGCATAATCAATCTAGATTACTTGAGAAAAAGGGTTGGACAAGGAGAGATGGAAGAGGGTGTTGCACCTCCATCAAAGGATTGTAAGAACCTTTTACTTGTTCTCATTAATAATCAATGCTTGGACTATTTCTTTCAAATTTATGTTTGTTCCACATGAATTTTTCTTCAGTAGATAGATCCATATTTGAGCTAATCTCAATAGAATAGGAAGTTCTTTGTATCTTTGTTTGTTTTACAGGACCTATCGAGGAGCTCAGGATTGGAGCTTAGCTTGGAATTTGTGAGGAAAAACGTCATTAACAAGGTACACATCGTTCTTCTTCCTCTTTGTATATTAGCTTAATTAGATCTAAAAAGGATGTTAGTGTCCATGTTAAGAACTTTTTTGTATTGGCAATAGGGGCATAACTTAGATTTCATCCGGAAAGTTGGTAAACTCACCATACCTTCTTTTAAAATATCATCCAAATGCATTACCAGAGATGGGTTAAAAAAGCTAGACATGTACTACAAGCTCAACCAGATGACCAAGATGGAGGCTAGTGACTCTTGCACATTTGAGGGATAGTTGGATGGACTGGATGATACCGCATGTCCTTCATCTTCCCCGTTAGGAAATGTTGAGGATTCAACACTTCATCATAGTGGTAACACTTGTGAGGCTTCATATGTGTTGGCACTTATATATAATGAGATTAGGAGGTTATATGACCTACCTATGGGTGTAGAAATGGATTCCAGGAAGTCATGTATGGAGGATGATGAATTTCCTATGAGGAGTGAGCCACATTTTTCATCTTCTCAATCACCTATTCTAGCCACGACACATGAGGATATCAGTGGCATTCTTGATATGGTAGAGGATCCTTGTGTGGGGATTGTACACAAGAAACATATGAATCTGTAGACCCAGGAGGATAGGTATGGGTTGGACATAGTTGACCTTAAACATACTATCAGTATGAGGAGAGTGAATCACAACTCTTAGATATTCTGTTGATGGACCAGGTTGTAGAGAGTGACAGCTTGTTGGGACACTTATTCCCAGGATCAATCTTCAGTGATGAGGATGTACTCCTTATTGGACGAGATGACCATAACACATGTTTGGAAACATCTATATGGGATCCAGGTGTAGATGATATTAGTAGGGTGAGTGGACAGTAGGATACATCTTCCCATACAGAATACATTGTGATTCATATGGGGGTCGCAGTTGGTGATGGCATGAAGTGGAATACAGGAGGACTCAGTAGCACAAGGGACAGTGGGTAGTTCAGTGCCTTATATTTTGAGGAGTGTGTTGTTGGAGATTCCATTGTTGACACTAGTAGTGAGAGGCATGAGGTAGCACCTCAGAAGGATTGTGAACAGGAGTCATGACACTTGGCAAGACCGTTGAGAGTCAGTGAGGACATGATCATGGTAGCCACTAGATGCATTGATGATACACATGCATTGGTTGCAGGTTATTGTTGGAGGGCCTCGATGGCACATGATAGTTCAGATGGGGGACTTGTCATTGATGACTTTCATATACTCAGGGAGAGAGTGATTGTGATGAGGGTCAACTACCAACAATTTTTGAGGGATAGGGATTACCTATTGGAGGTTGGCGAGATATACCAAAGGGAACTGAGGAAGCAGGAGGTTGAGGTGAACCGACTAACTCATGAGTTGGTGAGAAGACAAAGATTCTTGGAAGGCACACAGAAAACCGTTCAGGAATCAGAGTCTAGATCAGAGGAGCTCCTTGAGGAAACTAGACAGAGATCTACTACACCTATTTCAATAGAGAGTCATATATATCCCTCAGCCACAATGCGAGAGGATGTTGGTGGTTTAGCAGTGGAGCACTAGTTGAGGGAGGAGCATGAGGAGTACCCTGGATCACTGATGAGTATGGAGAGATATGATCCAGATATACATGAGGATATCCATAGGTCAAAAGGACCACCCTTCACGAGGGGTGTTGAGATAGTTGGGCACACACGTACATATGAGGATTCTAGAGCCAATGGAAGTTTTGAGGACACTTCCATTTATGTTCCAGGACTGGTTGAGCTTCATGTAGAGGATGACCCTGTAGTACACCCATGATCCATAATGTTGGAGGTGTATACAGGAGATCACATGAGTATGCAGGGGCACACAGTGATGAGTGGTAGTTCACAGAGACATACAGAGTTGTACAGTGGGATTCAGGGGGACACATTGGATGGAAGGGAGGATATGTACTTAGTAAAGCATGGAGATTCCTCTCCCTTGCCGCAGTATACATATCTAGGAGATCACCTTCACCGTAGCAGCAGTTGCTTGAGTGATGATGGATGGAGAATGATTGACCCATAGTTGGTAGAAATACCTACTTTTGTACCCAATGGTTGATGTTCAGTGATGAGTACAGGTGATTATTTACCATGGGTGTCGATGGACGATCTTTTGGTTAAGTCCTTTGGATTGACCAAAGAATATGATACTTTTCATTCCTATAGTTGGTTGCAGATATTTATGATGGCCTTTCCTGATAATTTCATCATTGATAGTAGCAAAGGGGGAGCTAGATAGTGGCAGGGGGCATGGAGAGTTGGTAGGATGAGACCACCTAACAGGAGTGTCTTGATTGCATACATCAAGATAGGGGTGGATCATCAGGGGTAGACAGTTGAGGCCCTGGGCATGATGGAGAGTATACTAGGCCATGGGACATAGGATATATCAGAGGTTGCTACATATTCATATTCTCACTGGGATGAGGGTGGAGTGATTTTGCCAGTTACCAGTAGGGCACATCAACAGTTAGTGGGGATTGGAAGTGATGAACTTCCAAATTTGACATGGGATCCAGGCATCCATTTGGTCAATAGTTTGTTTCATATTATGGGGATCTAGTAGTGGATGATCCATTATGGATACTTTGATCAAACAATCATGATCAGAGTAGAGAAACATCAACATGATGGTCCCTATCAGAGACTAGCATGGGACCCTGGTATTACAGGGTTGGGAATTTCATTGACTGGTGGAGACGAGAGGACCTTTGCAGGGGGAAGTCACCTTGATTTCCATTGAGTTTCAATATTGGGGAGAGAACCTGACTGGATGGTGATTCATTGAGGTCTTATAGTACCTCACTATGTCAGCAACATGTTTAGTCGGTGGGGATCATGTTGGGTTTGGTATGGTCTGGTAGGACCGACTCATTTTGGTTTGAGACCGTGTTTTATTTGTAGGAGACTCATGGTAGTGATATGTTACATGATTATATCTCATGAGGCATTGCAGTTCACATTATGATATGGGATCCATGGATTGAGTGCTTGGTAGTTCAATGTTTGATGGAGTTGAGTTTTGAGTAGAGTGGTTGCTTGGGGAGTTGACTGAGATTCTTTGTCCATTGATCATTCTACTCATCAGGAGCATGTGGGTGTCATGCGTGGTGAGAACTTGGAGAGACCACATCTTGAGGGGAGTCTACCTTGTGTCACATAGGTGGATATGGTACCCTGGTATCATATGTAGTTGGATTCAGTTATTGCTTGAGGACAAGCAATATTTTGGTAGGGAGGACTGTAATGTCCCCATTTTGGGACATTATAACATTACAACATTTCAGTGTGTTATTCCTACCCGAGTAGCTAGATAGGGTTGACAGAGAGTTCAAGAGATATTGAGGGGTTTATTTGGGGCCGAATTGTATCGTTCATCATTAGGATCCATTCCACACAACTGGGCTTTGGTTTCGTTGCATTCCAACAATTTTCGTAATTTTGAGTTATTATGGGTCATATCTTAATTAAATTCACTAAGAAGGTCATAATGGGCATATTACTTGGAGAAACCTCTTATTGTAATATCTCATCGAAATCGAGAGGAAGAGCATTACAGGATAAGATGATGAGAAGTGACTTTCAGTGGCCAGAGAAATCGTCACGATGGATAAATCACTTTTTAGAGGCAAAATGGTTTAATTAATTAATTAAGTGATTTACTCAAGGAATAATAAAATAAAGTAAAATTCACTTGGAGGGAAAAGTTCAACAACAAATTAGGGTTTAAAGAAGATATAATGGAAGGGTAAAGAAACCTAATTCATTATGCATTGTTATGATTTGATGCTGAGAGTTCCCAGAGGAGGAAGAGAGTTGACTTTACTATTTTTTGGATTTTTGGAGGAAACCACCACCATTGATCGGTTTTGGTGTTGGGAGACACACCCTAGCCCATCACAGATACCATCCTAGTATTTCTCCATGCTATTCAGGAGTATCCAGTGCAGAGTGTACAACTCAATTAGTGAGGGCCCAAGTCAGATTGAGGGTTTGTGGAGTTGCACGAGTTCTAAGCCCAGATTGTAGTTTCCTTCCAACCCACTTGAGATCCAGCTAGGGCGCTCAGATTGAGCTAGTTTCCATCAGATTCTGACAATGGAATCTTGCAGGGTGCATCATCCAGCCATTTAGGGAATAACTCTTTCGATAGGACATTTGAGGTTGCAGACGGAGCATCCGGGAAGATCTTGGGAAACCATTCCAACCCAGTTATGCATTTGGTGAGATGATCGTTTTGAGTCCTATAGCAGCAGATTCCATAGGTGGAATCATTTGGAGTGCATCCAGTGTCCCAGGAGGTGAAAAAAACCCCTAGGGGTCTAGATCCAGTGCCTTAGAGACCAGATCTAACATCCGACACTCATCCATTTCATTATATACTCAAGGGCGCTTCTATTGGAGTAGTTTCCAGCTGATTTTGACGGTCTATCCTTTTGGGCGAGTTTTCCAGCTGGTAGCGGTTAACATATCTCTTTGGAATCGCATATTTTTTACGATCTATCCATGCATGCATCAGATCTGCCTTCATCTTCTGATTACGGGTATTTTTATAATATTTTCTTGTATTCTGTGACAATCCATGAGATCTAGCTGAATATTGTACTCTATATTTCTAGTATGTTATTATATTTCCATGCTTGAGTCACATAATACATGTTATTGGGTAGTTGATGTTCTTTACTTACGCATGCATCCTCTATATACTATTTAAACCATAAATAAGCAAAATGCACATGCAATAACCAACATGCACATGTAATAACCATAAATATCTCAAACACACAACTGAAACGCATCCAGAAACCCCCAGTGTATCAGATCTGTGAGATAGAACATTAGATTAGTAGAAAATATATTGATCATCAGGATCAGGTATATTTCAGGCCATAACAGAGAGAAATCTCTGAAATTTGTAGAGAACAAAACCTGAGCAGAAGATGAACAGAGAAAGAATCATTGAGAACTGCAAGAGTTCCCTGGTGATATCATGGCTTGGCACGGGGGTGGACAGAGTGCTAAGAATGAATGCCTTTGAGCCTATGGTAGGGTGGAAGGACGAACACCCATAGCTATTTAGTTGGCTACCACCTATAATAGATACGTAATCACATATCTTGTGTATTTAAGTGGAACTGTGAGTTAAATGTGGATATCCTATGAATGTTTCAGGGATGGTTATGTTTTCTTAATGATTTATACTATATTTCCTTCTTTTGTATCTACTTGAATGTGAAATTAGGTAAGTAGGAAATCATATGGATAGGACATCTTTTATACTCGTAAATGCTTGTGTCTTGTGGTGGTTTAAGATAGATTCATGAACTATATGTCCATCGACCTTGGACACAGTTTCATGAATGCATGTCGACCCTCCTAGTCATTCTGAGTCCCTTGAAGGACAGTGTCTATTACACTCATGAGAGGTAGTGCATATATGCACAGTCTCTTTTCGAGGCAAGCATAAACTAAGAACCACTTAACTTACACACTTCACGAATGGGCACAAGGGGTACACAAAAATTCTTATAAGTGTTAAGTTCAGTAGAAAGAGCGTAATGCTCTTAGGTCCTTCACAACTAATGAAGCTTAGGAAGGATAGTGAGATTCAAGTATCAGAAGGGAATATCCTTTTGATTGGAAGATGAATGAAGGAGATCCATTTGGGAGAATCTAAGGTCTGTCAATATTGTTAGATTTGAAGAAGGAGCGCAGAAGTTAACACCTCGATTCCTATAGTCTTCACATTTTCTACGAATGTTGGTAATCATCGTGAATGGAACAGATTCTCTGAAATCAAAAACCTGAAGTCATGATGTGATATGTACTATAGATCTAAAAATTTATTGGGACCCACCTTGACCGTCAGATCTGTGAGTTCAGAGTTTGCACGATGGGAGAATCACGCGTTGGTGTGACCAAATCCCCCGAAACCCGAAGTAGCAATGAAACCTAGACCATAGATCCAAGTATCTATCGAGACCCTCCTTGACCGTTGGATTGGTGAGATTGGATTCGTCACATTGGGAGATTTTCGCGTTGGCATGAATAAACTTCTGAAACTTGAATTTGTGATGTGATCCGGACTATTGGATCAAGGAAGGTCATGGACCATCGATTTGACGCAAGCATATTAACGCAAGGAGTATGTGGGAACTCGAGATCCCCTAAGAACCAAGCTCAGAAGAAATAAGTGCTCCTCATAAGCGCAGATGAGGTCCAAGAGGAAAGATTGTTTCAATTTCATAAGCTTAGAAGGGATAACACTTATCATAAGTGTTGACAATATCCAAGAGTAGGACTCATAGGAGGAGAAAAGGTTTGAAAAATTTGAAGCTTGATAAATCTTCCAAGCGGGAGAAATCAAAATCTTAGAAGGAGAAGTGACAGTGGTCATTGGATCACAATGAAAAGGATCGACAACTATCATATTTGAGGAAGGTGCACGAGTATTAATGTTCGCATGCACAGGAGAGAGAACCTATCAAGGTTTGAGACTCGAAGTTTTCGAAGCCTGAAGAGATGGAAACCCAAAGTATAATCTTAGTCATCTGATCACGGGAACAGATCTGAGTGGATCCGAGCCGTTAGATACCGTGAGTCTGGGAGGAGGCCAAGTTTGAAACTTGAAATTCCCAAAGTGTGGAGAGCTAAAGGGCCGAAGAAAATATAGACCATTGGATCCAGGAGGATACATGTCGACAGGTCAAAAGATCCAAAGGAAGGCGAAGGTTGAAGTGTTGAAACACCCGAAGCCCGAAGAGTTGAAGAGCCATGAGCCGTCGATTGGCAAGGGGACACTTGCAACAGATTGAGAGCTCCGGGAAGATTGTAGTGGGGTTTCAGTTTGAGAACTAAGATTTTTAAACCCCGAAGACCTGAAGACCCAAAGTGAACCTGGACCAGCAGATCTAAGGGACACGTGGTGAAAATCTGTAAGCTTCATGTGAAGACCCGAAGTAATCCTCGATTTTCAGATCAAGAGAACATGCATCAGAGGATTGTAGCCTTCAGATGAAATTCATTGGGGAAAAGGTTTGAGATTTGAGATCTCAGAAGTCTGACACCCAAAGGAGATCTAAACCATTGATTGAGAAGAGGGTTGGAGGACTGTTGATTTGGGTTGAATGGCCAAACAAACGAAGTATAATAAATACCATTGATTGAGCATGACAGGCGTTTGCAGATTGTTAGCTCCGGAAGGTTGAAGTACGAAAGAAGAAGGGTTTGATATTTCAAAATCCCGAAGTCTAGAATTGTGAAGAGATCACAAGTGTTGATCTAGGAGGGACAGATCTAGTCTGTAGATTTTAGAGGCATATATATGAACCATCGATTCATACAGTATCGTCAAGATCATGAGATCGACAATCTCATAGCATTATGGGGACATGAGTTCTTCGAAGTTTAAAATATCGAGGGCGGGTTGCAATCCAAACCGTGGTTTCATCAGAAGGACATGTGGAGACTTGAGGAGGATTGTGGGCCCAAAATTAGTTTCACTCCAAACTGCTTGTGGCCACACCCACAATCGCGTGGTCATTGCCAAGGTCACATCTGAGGAGAGGCCAAGAGAAAAGGGGCTAACACCAACTTGAAAACTTCACTGAAGCACGAAGGAGAAGATCATGGGTATCATAAGACCTACACCAGAGGCGGAAAGGGCCCGTGTATGATTTAGAGGTGAGACTATCATAGCCTCAAATTCTCGTTGGATTTAGAATCAAAGAATCTTGACTAGAGGCTCGGGCTGAGTCCCAAACTTTCCAAATAAGAACCCATAGAGAGAAAGAGGATCTGTTCCTATAAGGAGGAATTTTATTTATTTATTTGTCCCATCTTGGTTGTGTTAAAAATTGGTATTAGATCATGGTTACAACACTTGGCTTTCTTGGGCTCATGTACGAGTCACGTAAGGATATATTGTTATTTGCATTTACTCCTTGAGGAGAAGGACTGTAGATTGAACCTGTGATTTTGGGAATTCTTGTTGAATTTCAGTAGAAGAATTTCTTTAGCCCTTGTCAAAGTGAAGACTACTCTTAACAGAGTAGGGATATGCTATTTAACATTTATAATAAGACTTGAATGTGGATAGCTGAAGGTGGCAGGGTTCTGTCAAGGGAAGCTGAAGCCTGAAGGACAGATGACCTGGTGTTTGTAACACTGTTTCTAAGCATGGGCAGTTGGAACTTCAGGCACTGATGATGGTTGATTGTATAATGGTTAATACCATTGTGTACTTAAAGGAATCTGATAGGATCAGGTAGGATCCTTGGCAGTTATAGTTACTTCTTTATATTAAAATTAGGGTATATAAATCCTCATGACCAGATAAAAGTGAGATGGGTAAGACCCTATGGACGTTGAGGCAAGGAGGTTTTCTTGCTAAGACTCTATCACATAAAGAGGAAAGTGACCCTATTTGGTTATAGCCATGAGAGAAGGAAACATCAACATAAGATATGACTGTGAGATTAGTCCTGTAAGTGACTGAAATCTCAAACTAAAGGACACTAATGATGAAATTAAACTATCAAGTGAATGCATTAGGTAAAAAGGTGCAATAGATACACCTACATATACACGAATGTGTATACATGATCATAAGGATGCTTGGAAGATCCTTGGAAAAAGGACATAGAAGCCTAATATGTCCATGTGTGTGAATGACATGGAAAAGGTGTAAGCAATAAGCTAGCATGATGAATACTTAGTTGTGTTTAATTATGCTTGAGTGAATGGGTTTAATGCACTATGAAGCTTCTTAATATGAAGCCTGATATTGAAACTAGTTAGGTATGAATGATATTAAACGTGCAAGTGATTCATGTGTATGATGAGCGAGTATAGTTGTAGACAGTGGCACCATATGGTTGCCCCGATGAGGGAAATATAAAGAAAGAATTTCTCTTGTTCAGATTATACAAATACTATGGATGCATGGCTGACTCCATTCTGAAGAGTCATGAAAGTTATGTTCCAAGTAATAGCTTGAGGGGAATGTATTCCCTTTCCCCAGGGAATACTAGTATGATTAGATAAAAGGAGTAAATGAGAAAATATGCTATGTTTTCATAATAGGAGGCAAATGATTATGCCTTTGGAAATCACATGAGAAGGATTGTGAACAATCCTAAGTTGACCGATCTTAAAAGTAAATATTTATGTGGGTTGTCAAGTATACCTATGACAGCTACATGCAGTCTTAGGATTATGAATATGGTTAAATACATCATGGATGTAAGTTAACAAAAACCAGAATATGTATGGATACATAATTAGGTACATGACAGAGATGCTTGTTTATATTCCTTAAGGAATATTTGGTAAATAGATAAAATCTAACTCAAGGTTGAGTCTAGCACCGATAGTGATGGATATGCAATAAGGAAGTTGCATGCTGAATGAATTCCCTGTGGAGGAACTATGTGAAGACTCTGCCAAGAAAGCAAAGTGACAACCTTAATGACTGCTGAGAATTAAGCAATAAGCCACAAGTTTATATGAATACACACACACACACACACACACACACACATATATCGGAATCCGAGATTACATTTTGAAAAACATCATGTAATGAGTAGAAGACTAATAAATTAATATTGACCATTCTGATAACTGAATGGTAATGTGATGGATGCATGGGTTCATGATCCATTATGAACAAAAATTTTTCTATTAAAGCATATTGTTGTATTCCAAAAATGGTTAGGGTGAGGCCTAACCAAGGAAGCTCAAGGAAAGGAGAGGGAAGATCCAAACAGGGAGTAGAATTGCAAAAGTAGAGAAAAGATAGTGAGGCCTTAGAAATTACTCAGTTGGACTGAAAAGTCCCAGGCAATGTAGAAATAATTTAAAGAAGGGGAGAGCCCTCAATTCTTTTCTTGTTGTGTATTATGTTTTTCTCTGGGATGAGAAAGCTAGTACACTGATGAAAGTAAATGTTTTGACACCATAATTACGATGGTTGTATTTTTGTAAAAACAATTAAGAACTGTTGTGTTGCACTCATGAAAACATTAAGGATAATGTGATGAAGTGCATATAGATATGCTAGTACATGTCTGAAAATATTTTATTAAATTAAATGCTATGGTACTTGCATTTTGATTTACATGATGACTAATGTGCTTATGATGTATGTCATGTGTAGAAATAAATTAGATTGGAACTGTTGAGAAAGAAGGTTGCCAATAACGAACAACCTCAATCAAAGGATGACTATGAGAAGGTTCTTGTTGAAAGATTGTTGAAGGGACTTTAAAAGTTCCCATGGAGCACCATTGATGGGGTAATATCAGAGGGGGTGCTAGAAGTCATAACCGATATAAAAATGTTCATGCCTATGTGGAACAAGGTATGAAGGGATTGGGTAAGAATCCATTCTGAAATTTTTTACGGTCTTAATGTTATGTATGAAATGTTGAAAGGTAGTTGTATGCCTTGGATACCTAAGTAGGGTATGATTCAAGAAAGAGAACCTGAATGATGGAGGTGTGAACCTATGGTAGTAAAGACTGATTGTAATCCTTGGAAGAATTCATGAACTGATATGTCATGAATACATGGAACAATCAAGGAACGATTGGAAACAAAAGTGCTCATATATATCATGTTGCATGGAATTGCTTCAAGAAAATGCATTTTTTCATAAAGGAAAGACAATGGAATTTTAATTAAGGAAGGAATACCTTCCAATGTTTTACTTACATTATGTAAGCGTGGAAAGAAAAACAATTGGGTAGCCATAAGTGTTGGCACCCTAGTTATTAATGAAGGAAGAATTCTTAAAGGAATTCATGTGAAACTTTTGAGTTTCATGTGTACTGATTTGGAATCGTGATCGGCCTATACCAAGAAGCATGGTCCTACTATAAGAGTGATTGAAAATGAATAAGACATGTGGTGAAGAGGTTGGTTAAATTCCAACATGCCATGGCCAAGAACCTGTCATAAAGTGTGACAAACTTGAAATCAATGCAAGAGTGCATTGGGTATGAAAGTGGTCGTGAATACTAACACATTTGTTAAATCCTTTAAAATGTTGAATTACGTTTCAAAAGGTTTGGTATGTTGAAATAAGGCACAATAAAGGATTGGGATTCCCTTTTCATGTTTATACAGATGAGATGAACAATTAGTATGCATGGTTTTGAATATAGCTATATATACATGGATGCATGAGAAACTAACAATTTGTTTGGCCAAGGAATGTTAAAATTGCAGGAGAAAATGGGTCTTGGATATGGCAGTATTGTAATCCCATAGGGAAGACCAATCGCCTACTGAGCCAAACTGCAGGGAATGGTATTTCCTTTTTGAAAATGTGAATTTGATTGTTAGTATGCACAATTTTGAAATTGTTTGTGATGATGTTATAAGGGTGCAATAAAATGTATATGCATGGAAACTAACAATTTGTTTGGCTGATTGAAGTTGAAAGTGCAGGAAGCAAAGGAGTCTTGACTATGGAAACATTGTAAGCCATAAGGAACACCAATTGCCTGTTGAGTCAAACTGCTATGGGAAGGAAAGTTCCATAATTATGAATCTGTTTCCTATGCGAAACAAATATGGAAACAAAATGTGGAATTTGGATATCTGTGGGTCACAGATTTACAAGAAAAATTTGAATTTAAAATTTATGATGATGTCTCGTGAATTTTTATATTTCTATGATACGGGTGAGAAAGATTATAATCCGATCACATGAAATAAAGACTAACTCAGGATAAGGAGAGTAACCTTCGTCCCTATCTATGATTGAGTCGGGAGAAGGAGAGTAACCTTCATGCCTAACTTTAGATGAGCTGGAAGGATGTCAAGCTGTAAAAGCATGAAAAATGGTTACTACTGAGCCATGAGAACCCTGTGGTAAGACATGACCACCTAGAATATATTGTGTTGAGGTAACACAAGCTGGAGGGATGCATCGATGAAGAAATTATGAGGGATTCCTAGATTGTAAGACTCAATAGAGTCTCTGGAATTATTTTTGTGTGAGAAAACCTTGGCAGGGAAAGATTGATCACCCGAGGGACTGTATACTAGTAAAGGGGATGTCTAATCTTGGGCCTAGAGGGGGAGTGACCGCAAGGAAGAGGATACCTTAATAGTTCTTGTAAACTATTAGGATCATGAACATGGTGGGTAGTTATTCTTGTGTGAAGAAAACTTTGGCAAGGAAATATGGATCGCCTGAGGGACTGTATAATAGAGAAGGGGATGCCTGAGCCTGAGCCTAGAGGGTGAGTGATCACAAGGAAGATGAAACCTTGATAGTTATTTTAAACTATCGATTAGTATCATGAACCCAATGGGATGTCAAGGAAAAACAATGAGCTTGGATAAAAAAACAACCACATGGATACAAATCCACACACTGCACAGATAATTATTGTGCTAAGATTATGAAATTTTTCCTAGAAATTTTTATGCAATGTTTTCTCATAATAATATGATTAACGTGCTTGATTTTCCAAGAATTACTGAAAGAAGGTGACAAATATTAAGGGTCTCAAAAAGGAACTGACCGAGAGAGAAAGATCAAGATTTATGAAACAACTGAATGAGAAAGGCATGACAGGTTTTTTTTAGGAAGAACATCGAGGAAAGTGTTCCTTTAAGGGGGAGGGAATTGTAATATACATGTTTCCCCCAATTTGTAATTAATCATAAAATAGGAATTACCATGCTAAGGAATGTGGACAATGTAAATGTATTATTGTTTAAGTTTCCAATAACTGACTGTGGGGGTGAAGCCTTGAAAGTACAGGCCATGATACCACTAGAGGAAGAATTTGAAAACTATACGAGAGGGTTCATTATATCAAATAACCCAAAATTTCTCTTGATGAGGATGATAAACCTCCTTTGGATCCCAAGGAGAGAAATCAGTTAATGAAGAAAGGACTAGTGGTTGAATTATCAACCATCCCCATGAATGGGAGCATGGTCTAGCTGCAGGATGTCAGCCTGAAGTACCACAGATACCTACAGACCTGAGATTCCTTCTAACAAAAGGAACGTGATGGGTTAGGAACCTTCCAAAAGAAGGAAGGTAAGATAGATACGCACGGACAACCACAAAGGAGACACAAGATGAGAGCGCAATCTCGTAAGGGAGATTCATGAAGCTCTCCAGGGGATAATGAATAGAATGTCGTGAGCTCAATGTTGAGTGAGCACATGATAAACCTCATCGAGGCCATAACAGAGAGAAATATCTGAAAGTTGTAGAGAATAGAACTCGAGCAGAAGCTAAACAAAGAAAGAACCCTTGAGAACTGCGAGAGTTCCCTGGTGATATCATGGCTTGGAATGGGGGTGGCTAGAGTGCTAAGAATGAATGCCTCTGAGCCAATGGTAGGGTGGAAGGATGAACACCCATAGTCAGTTATTTGGATACCACCTGTAATAGATAAGCAATCACATATATTGTGTATTTAAGTGGTACTATGAGTTAAATGTGGATATCCTATGAATGTTGCAGGGATGGTTATGTTTTCTTAATGATTTATACTATATTTCCTTATTTTCTATCTGCTTGAATGTGAAATTAGGAAAGTAGGAAATCATATGGACAGGACATGTTTTATACTCATAAATGCTTGCATCCTATGGTGGCTTAAGCTAGAGTCATGAACTGTATGTTCATCGACCTTGGACATAGTTTCATGAACGCATGTCGACCCTCCTATTCGTTATAAGTCCCTTGAAGGATGGAGTCTGTTACACTCAGGAGAGGTAGTGAATATATGCACATGATCTCTACGAGGCAAGTAGAAACCGAGAACCACTTAACCTCTAGACTTGACGAATGAGAGCAAGGGGTACAAAGAAATTATTCTAAGTGTTAAGTCCAGTAGAAAGAGCGTAACGCTCTTAGGTCCTTCATAATTGATGAAACTCAGGAAGGATAGCGAGATTCAAATATCGGAAGGGAATATCCTTTTGTTTGTAATATGAATGAACGAGATCCATTTGGGAGAATCTAAGGTCTATCAAGATCGTTAGATTTGAAGAAGGAGCGCAAAGGTTAATGCCTTGATTCCTTCAATCTTTCCAAGTTTGACGAATGTTGGTAATCATCATGAAGGGAATGGATTCTCTGAAATCCAAAAACCAAAATTGTGATGCGATCTAGACCGTAGATCTAAGGATCTATCAAGACCCACCTTGACTATTGGATCTATGAGTTTGGAGTTTGTGCGACAGGAGAATCACGCGTTGGTGTGACCAAACACCCCAACACCTGAAGTAGCGATGAAACCTAGACTATAGATCCAAGGATCTATCAGGACCCTCCTTGACCATCTAATTGGAGAGATCAAAGTTTTCACATCGGGAGAATCACATGTTGGCATGGTTAAACTTATGAAAATCGAAGTTGTGATGTGATCTGGACCATTGGATCAAGGAAGGTCATGGACCGTTGATATGACGTGAGAATATTAACACAAGGAGTATGTGGGAACTCAAGATCCCATAAGAACCAAGCTCAAAAGAGATAAGCACTCCTCGGAAGAACATATGAGGTCCAAGAGGTGAGCTTGTTTCAATTTCGTAAGCTCAGAAGGGATAACACTTATCATACGTGTTTAAGAGATCCAAGACTAGGACTCGTAGGAGGAGCAAAGGTTTGAAACCCTTCAAGACTGATAAATATTCCAAGTGGGAGAAATCAGAAGCTCGGAAGGAGGAGGGATAGTGGTCGTTGGATCACAGTGAAAAGGATCGATATCCTTCATATCTGAGGAAGGTGCACGAGTCTTAACGTTCACACGCATAGGAGAGAGAACCTGTCAAGGTTTGAGACTCGAAGTTTTCGAAGCCCGAAGAGCCGGAAACCCAAAGTAGAATCTCAGTCTTTTGATCTTAGGAACATATCTGAGTTGTCAGATTGTTCGGGGTAAACTTCAAGTTTCATATCACCAGAGTGGATCCGAGCCATTAGATACCATGTGTCCAGGAGGAGGCAAGTTTGAAACTTGAGATTCCCGAAGCATGGAGAGCCGAAGGGTCGAAGAAAATCTGGATTTTTGGATCCAGGAGGATACGTGTTGATAGGTTGGAAGATCCAAAGGAAAGCGAAGGTAGAAGTGTTGAAACACCCAAATCCCGAAGAGCCGAAGAGTCGTGAGTCATCAATTGGCAAGGGGAAACTTTTCAATAGATCGAGAGCTCCGAGAAGATTGTAGTGGGTTTTTAGTTTGAGAACTGATATTTTTGAACCTTGAAGGCCCAAATACCCAAAGTGAACCTGGACCAACAGATCTAAGGGACACGTAGTGAAAATCTATGAGCTCTGGGTGAATACCCGAAGTAATCCTCAATCATCATATCAGTAGGACACACGTCAGAGTATTGTAGCCTTTGGATGAAAGTCATTGGGGAAAAGGTTTGAGATTTGAGATCTCAGAAGTCTGAAACTCGAAGGAGATCTCGAATTTCGATTGAGAAGAGGATTGGAGGACCATTGTTTTAGGCTGAATGGTCAAACACCAGAAGTGGAAGAAATACCGTTGATTAAGCAGGACATGTGTCTGCATATCGTTAGCTCTGGAAGGTTGAAGTATGAAAGAAACAGGGTTTGAGATTTCAAAACCCCGAAGTATGAAATTGTGAAGAGATCACAGTTGTTGATCTAGGAGGGACATAGTTGGTCCATAGATTTGAGAGGTGCAGATATGAACTGTTGATTCATATAGTATTGTCAAGATCATGAGATCGATGATCTCGTAGAATTGCAGGGACAAGATTTGCATGAAGTTTAAATTATCGAGGGAGGGATGCAATCCAAATCGTGGTTTCATCAGGAAGACACAGGGATACTTGAGGAGGATTTTGGGCCCAAAAGTAGTTTGAATCCAAACCGCTTGTGGCCACACCCATAATCGTGTGGTCATCACCAAGGTCACATCTAAGGAGAGGCCAAGAGAAAAGGGGATAACACCAACTATGAGACTTCATTGAAGCGTGAAGGAGAAGGTCACGGGTATCATAAGACCTGCACCAGAAGTCAAAAGGTCTTGTGTCTGATTTAGAGGTGAGACTATCATGGTCTCAAAGTATCGTTGGATTTAGAATGGGAGAATATTAACTGGAGGCTCGGGCTGAGTCCCGAAAATTCCAAATAAGAACCCATAGAGAGAAATAATATTTGTTCCTGTAAGAAGGAAATTTCTTATTTTTTATTTTTTTTGCCCCATCGTGGGTGTTTTACATTCAAGAAGACCATCCATGTTCAAGCCACAAAGAATCTTCAATCATGATCATAATTATTCAAGGAATAAATTCAGAAGGACTACACCAAAAAGAAGATCATTAGCTCCCAGGTATGTAAATTTATTTTATGGTAATTGTTTTTATTGTACTAACTTTGGACATAAGGTTGTAGATTGCAGGTATTATAAAAGAAATGTTCAAAAATTAAATGATTATGTGGCCCCACGTAACATTGAATGTTACAAATGTCATAACTATGGACACATAGCTCGTGATTGTAGAAGAATGATCAATACTTCCATGAAAGAGAACAATGATATCAAATATAATAAAGTATGGATAAGAAAACAAGAAGAACAGGTGAAAAAAGACCAGGTGCCAGAAATCGTAACATTGGCAATAAAACAAGATGAAGACAAATCTATAAAGAAAAAGGAAGATGTCAAATACAGAAAGGTTTGGAAAAGAAATGAAAGAAAACGAGGAAAGGTAAATAAGAAACATGTTCAAAATATTGTACCTTTGGGTATTGTAATGAAATATGAATCCTCAGACAAAAAAAAGGAAGTCAGAGTTCAAAGAGATGATGAATCTACCAACGAGGATGATGATGACTATGCATCAGAGAAGGAATTCTTCTAATACATATGACTTAGAGAATACCAGGTAATGTGAATATTAGATAGGGGGATTATATACGGTAGCTGAGAAAGACCAGAGAACCATCCTTTGAGAAACTTGTAGAGTTTGAGTAGACAGATCTGGAGCAATCAGTTAGCAGAAGTATAGTATGATAGATTAATCAGTTTTAGTAGTGAAGACTTCATGATAGTATAGTGATAGATGGGTCAGTATTATGGACAATTGTGTAGCAGAGTCTTGGACAATATGGATAGATATGGATTCATAGGAGCACTTAATAGGTTTGGACAGATATATGATAGTGGACGAGAACATGGATTCATAGATTGGTTCAGAGAGTGGTTCAGAGACAAAGAAACATTATCATAATGGATGATACTTACATAGGAATATTTGAATGATTATTCTTGAATTCTTTTCATATATGTCAGTTGATTACACAACGAAGAACCAATGGACAATGACTCTAAAAGGAAACAGGTATAGGAAGAGTTATAATTTTTCTACACAACATCTTACAAAGAATTCAATAGAGAGAAACATAACAAAAAGATAGGTATAAATATCATTCAGATAAGTTATCAGATAGAGAGGTAAGAATAGAGGCATGATTCCATGGGAAGATATTCATAAAATGTAGGATAGAGAATTAGATGCTTGGAGAGAGAGCATATATGCATGTTTCCAGGGGGAGTGAATGTCAGAAGGGAAGAATGAGTGATATGAATTCAGTGTTGCATTAGAGTGACACCCTTTGTCAAAGGGGGAGATATTATTCATATGAAGGGAGAGAGAGTAATCAGAGGCTTAGAAACACAAAGAAAGATCAAAAGCATGTAGACATGGGGATCAGCCCCAAGGAGAGTCCATTCAAGGGGAGAAGCCCCAAAGGGAGATACCATTTTCCATTGATGTCTAAGGGAGAGATATAGAAACATTGATGAAGACTATAAGCATGAATTTTATCATGACTAAGTGTTTCCATCAATGTTGGTGTTTCCATCATTGCCAAAGGGGGATATTTTTAGATAGTTGGCTTAGGTTGATGGAACGTTGGTCTAGATATTTGGTTGTCATTGATGTCAATCCTTGGAGAGTGATATTGTAGATTGATGTCAATCCTTGGAGAGTGATATTGTAGATTGATGTCAACCCTTAGTGATTGATTTCAACCCTTGGAGAAGTCTTGTAGTGAATTATGGTAGCACAAAGGAGTGGGTAAGGGAACTAGGTCTGTTTGAGGTATAGTCTTGTAGTGAATTATGGTAGCACAAAGGAGTGGGTAAGGGAACCAGGTCTGTTTGAGGTATAAAGGCATGAATATTAGTGAATTTATAGGAAATACTATTCTAGATGGATAGTATATGTCATGCCATTTCCAATGATATGTGGAATGTCACATAACTCCTCACGATTATAGAATTATGGCCATATGAAGTTGGAGAACCCTCACGAGTTATCTAGAAGATCCTAGAAGGTTAAAGAAGTCAAATTATTCTAGAAGCTCCTAGAAGAAGTTGACCAGTCAAAGTGGTTAGTCATGGGTTAAAGTGGTTGCGACAAGAAAACAATTAAAAATAAATTAGTTGCAACTAGAATTGGAGAGTTTATTATTTGTGGATAAAGTGGTTAAGTGGAAAAAATGGTTAAGTGGACAAAGAGGTTGAGTGGACAAAGTGGCTAAGTGGAAAAAAAGGTTAAGTGGACAAAGTGGCTAAGTGGACAAAGTGGTTAAGTGGATACTTCTAGAGGAATCTAATTGGAGAGTATAAATAAGAGAGAAAGGGTCTCCCGTTAGTATCCATTGAGAATATTGAATATCTACAAGTGACTGAGGTAAACAAAGGAGATCTAAGGAAAATTTCAGAGGGAAGGTGAAGTAGACAAGGCCGAAATTCAAGGGAGGATAAAGTGTTTTGATGATGCTTTCTAAGGTATGTTATTTATAAGTCATCTCACAAATTTCACAATAACCATTTTTATACAATGAGTCAGACAACAAAATATGGAGGCCATTGAGAAAACATATACAAGTAATTGTGATAAAAATTTCAACTTGTGGGTCGTTGGATTTTGGGAGTTACATTCAGTGGAAAATAGGGTTTGTGGCTAGTCCTGAAACTAGTCTAAAACATGTGTTTCAGGTAAAACCATCATAACTTCTTCATAACAGATCCAAATTAAGTAAGACAAAAAGTATTGGTTAGAGTACAATATGTAGTATAATTTGTACCATTTTAAGATCTATACATAAAATATTCCATGTGGGGCATGTTATACAAGTTCGATATCTAGAATAAGCTAGAATTCAACAAGGTATGACATTTTTGCTATAACTCATTTTCTGGGAGGTTCCAAGTAGTGAAACCTGGAGGAATTGAAGAAAATACACTGAAGAAAATTGTGTACTATTTTTAGATATTTATTCATTATAGGTACATAGTTATTATTATTTCAAGTTAGGGTTGTTGACTAATCCAAAATTAGTCATGTGAGACTAAGCTAAATTTTCATGAAAATGCTAGTATCTTATTGTTAAAGTTAAGGAAGGTTTGCAGGTATGTGATCATATACACTAGGTTTGTTATAGAGTTACAAATCACATTTGGATGATGCAATTGATGAGGGATTTTGGTTGAGGTATTTTACAGATAGAGGTTGTATAACAGTGATGTTGTGGCACATGGTTTGATGTAATGGTTAATGGTATTTGGTTATGGATAGTGTGATGTATTGCTAGAGAAATTTTGATTGGTATATTGGTATATGTATTTGGTATATGGTTGAGGTAAATGTTGGGTACTTGGTTGAGACAAGTAGTTGATGAGTTGGAACATACATGAGGTGTATAGTTTATGATGTTGGTACATCTTGATGAGTCATAGTTGATGAGTAGTTGATGAATGATTGCTACATACTTGGTACAAGGTTGAAGGAACTTGTTAGTGGTATTGTTGACACATAGTTTATGGATGATGTGGCATACTTGTGTTGGTATATTATTATAAGAACATATTGATATTGGTGATGATTGTAATATTCCTGATATAAATTAGTATGCAAAACAAAAATAATTAGCTAGAAATGACAGATAAACAATGATATAACTAGAACAACACCAGCATAATACTAAAATAATACCAGAAAGAACACTTTGATTACTAAGAGAAATGTTTACTTGCCTCTTCAAGGGGGAAACCTCGAGCAGAGAAGAGATTTATTACACTAATATCCAAGAAAAAACTTCTCATACCCTCTATTCCTATTTATACTAAATTGATCTATTCAAAAGAAAACTCTAGAGGAAGATCCTTCTAGAAGCATAAGCTCTATTAGGTCTTATTACATTTGACTTATTCCTCCTTATTGCTAGGCCTTATTAAAATTGACCTTTATTACATGGAAATGTATTATTCTACCCACTTGAAGGGTTAGGTAGGTTAGGTACCTAACATGCCCTCCCCCTTAGAATCAACCTTGTCCTTAAGGCTTGAGATGAGGAAATTGTTGCAGAATGTTAGTGGGCTCCCAGGTGGCATCTGTTGGAGTTGTATCTTTCCACTAAACTAACACTTCCTTGATGGTATGTTGAAGAAGATGATAATCTCCCTAGTCCATAACTGCTTGTGGTTGAAACTAGATGGATCATTTTTCATCCAACTCGAGAAGGTTGGTATGATTTTGGAACTTAGTTCCAAACACCTTCTTTAAGAAAGAGAGATGAAAAACAGGATGGAGATTATAATTACTAGGTAAATCTAACTAATAGGCCACCTACCCAATGCGCTTGAGAACTGTATAAGGACCATAAAATTTGGGTGCTAGTTTCTGAGAATGTTCGACCTTGAGTGAAGTTTTCTTATAAGGTTGCATCCGAATAAATACCTGGTCTCCTTCAACAAATTTCCATTCTAAGTGACCTTGATCTTCTTGTTTATTCATGTGATTTTGAGCCATGACCAGATTCTCTTTGAGGGTACGGAGAATAGCCTCACAAACTGTAAGTGTTTGGTCAATCGCTTGGACCTTTGATACACCTAGCATGTAGGAGATAAGTGAAGGTGGATTTTGGCCATATAGTACTTCAAAAGGGGTCATGCGAGTAGAGGGATGGTAAGAAGTGTTGTACCACCATTCAAGTAATGGTAAGCATTGAGGCCATTGATTTTTCCTTTTAGAGGAAAAGCACCTCAAATAAGTCTCCAAACACTTATTGATGACTTCAGTTTGACCATCAGTCTGGGGATGATAGGCGGTGCTGAGATGTAATTGGGTTCCCTAGAGTCTGAACTGTTCTTGCCAAAAAATTCCGGTGAAAGTTGGATATCAATCAAAAATGATAGAATGAGGCATGCCATGAAGCTTGAAGATATGATCCATGAAAATTTGAGCCACAATTGATGTGGTAAATGGGTGTTGAAGAGCACATAAATGAACATACTTGGAAAGAAAATCCATGACCACCATGATAATAGACTTATTTCTTGATTTAGGTAATCCCACGATAAAATCCATAGATATTTCCTTCCAAATAGCGGGTGGAATCAGAAGCAGTTGGAGTTTGCTAGGAGGTTTGATGGTTTCTCCTTTGTTGCATTGAAAAACATCATATTCTACTACAAAAGTGTGAACACCCTTTTTCATACCATCCCAGAAAAAATAATGTTTGACCCGGTCATAGGTTTTGGTAAACCATGAATTCCCAAATGTGGGAGTAGCATGAAGCTCAGAAACCACCTTGGATTTAAGTTGTGACTATTTACTTAAATACAAACGGCCTTTGTAGCAAAGTTCATCATTGTGCCAAGAGTACCCTAGGGAAATTGGAGAGTTGGCTTTCAATTGTTGGATCATATGTGATATTTTAGGATCATGTAGCCATTCTTGGTGCACATATTGGAGCCAATATGGTACAATGAAAGAGAGGGAAAAAAGGGACCCTTCATCTACATATTTTCGAGAAAGAGCATCAACAACCACATTTTATTTTCCTTTCTTGTAAATGATCTCATAATCATAACCAAAGATCTTAGTTACCTGTTGGGCCCTTCGTTTTTGAGAAAGAGGTGTACAAAGTTTTGACTAAGAATGAGTTGAGCAAACTCCATCAGAGGCCGGGAGAAAGAGCAACATAAAGCAGTTGTGGAAGTTAGCGCAACGCCAATAGAGCAACAAACGGTTGCAACAGAACAAAGAATCATGCAAACCTAGAAGGAAGACACAAACCAACTATATATATAGGACCGAACACAAATGTAAAGGGTTTTTGTTCACCTATTCCTTGGTTCAATTTCTCACCATAGGTTCATTAGTTAATAAGTTAGTAGCTGGGTTGAGTTGAGTCAGGTTGGTTAGAGTGACCCAGATTTTGGGATTAACTGTGGATAACTGTTGTAAGTTGAAAAAGGACAGATCTGAGTCTGTAATGAATCAGGACTATCAAATAGATAATTAGAGCTTTGTGGCATGGGTCTAGAGCCAAGAGTCTATTTTGAGCCTTGCTATGTAATTCTGAGGTTGTAATAAGAGAAAGATCCAAAAAGACAATATGAAGCAGGACCAATTTTAAAATATGTTGTGTGTTTATATGCTTACTTGTGCACTACAATATTTCTTTATGGTTGATGAGTTATATTTGATGTTTCACCATTTAAATACTTTCTCACAACGTACGTAGGTTGGATTATTGCATTTGTATGTTTCATGGCTATTATTGTCTCTTGTGCAAGAACAAGAATGAGTTTTGACTGCTCTATAAATCCCCTTTAGTATTCTCCCTACCCTTCCCTATCTATCTGTATCAGCATCTCTTTGGGTGAGAATTCTTTTCTTTGGAGGAGATGAAAATGCCAATGCTCTAGAATACACAGTGCCTTTTGTTGGTAACTGAGAAGGACCCCGGTCTGATCAAATTCAGGCCAACAAAATGGTTCCGTTGTCGAGACCTTTGTAAAAAGGGAACATGTAGGGAGAATGTTGTTGCCGATCCATAGATCGGGAATTGATCAATGGTGGGAAAATATTTGTGATTCCTTTATATGGAAAGAAGCGGAACTAAGGAGAAAATCATTGGAAAATACTCGCGAAGCAATATTTTACTCAGAAATATCGAGCGACTAGTATGAGATTTTCTGGGTTAAGTTCCCATAAGAATTTTTTCACTAGATAAAGAGGCTCCAAGAAGCTCTAGATTTATAGGGATGGGCCAAGAAAATCTGTGTGTGGGATACTGAAAAGTTAGCAGCACTCTAGAGGTTGGATTGCCCAATTACACAAGCTGTGGACTTCTAGGTTAGTACCACACTAGAGGGATACATAATCGAATTTGCAGCTGAGAACCACTAGTCCATTTCGCGGGCATAGGAAATGTTCAAGAAAGGCGCAAGGGGAAGACTATTGAAAGAAATCCCCCTATGGATTAAAGTTTTCTTGATGGAGGAAGGGATGTTGATTATGTCCCCGATCGAGATGGAAATGTAAATACCCTCTCTTGGGTTAGGGTGACACGGAGTGAGAGTCATGGCATGAGAGTGGGAAAGGGTTTTTTGAAAAATGGGGGGAAAAAAACAAGAAATGGATTCAAGAGATAAGATAGCCTTGAAGAGAGCCGCCATAGTTGAGAAATGGTGGTGCGGAAAGATCAAGAAAGCCACAAGATAGTCTAAAAAGATGAGGAAAGAAGGCAGAGCGATAGAAGTAGAGGAAAGATAGATGGAAGAACTGTAGACTATGAGAAGACAGGAATGAATGGCCAGTCAAATATTACATGAGAGAGAAGCGAGGAGATAAAGAAGTCCCCCGAAAGTGGGATGAGAGGGAGAAAGTGAAGATGAAAGAGAGGAGGAAGACGACATGAATCTTGAAGGAGAAAGAGATGATTCAACCGCAATAACAGGAGAGATCAGGAATCCGACCGAAGAGATCATCCCAGTGGAAGCTAACAAGACCCCCCATATCAAAGAAAACCACCCCGAAGCCAGTGGCGCCAGCCTCGAATCACCCATACCCCACGTGTCTTCTATTCAAGCAGTAAGTTCGATACTACCTTCTCATGATAATCCTGTTCTAATACAATTAGTGACAGTCACAACCAGGAGTTGCAGGTACAGGGAGGATATTGGGATCTCATGGTAGATCAAAAGCAGGACCATTAGGGTTCATATTGATACGAACAACATGAACAACGATGGTCAACCATGCGGGAGGTTAGATTGTCGAATACCCATAATTTTGGGGTAAGGGAGATGAAGACATTAAGAAACACTGGTTCCTATGCGAAGTGATCTAGAAATCCAGAGGAACCCCAGATGTGAATAATCTGGTCGAGTTCTAGACTACCTTGAGAGGTTTCACTCTCAATTGGTACATGAATATCATTGAACCAGGTGTTCTAGGGACGCAAGGTCAAGCGTTCACACTTGGCCAAGTACAGATGAGGTTTATAGAAGAATTCAAAATACCCCAGCCAGAACAATAGGCTCGATCTGAGTTGCACAAGATCCAGCAGAGGGAAGGCGAATCAACCTGGGAGTACAACCAGAATTTTAAAGATGCCATAGGAAGGTTGGCACATCCAATACACAAAGAACATCAAAGGGAGTGGTACATTCATGGGTTGTTTCCTTTGACTCTGATTTCACTAATGCAACAATAGATAGACACATTAACAAATGACTTGGAACAATCGATGAAGATTGAAGCCATGCCGGGATACCCTGGGATCCTGAGAGTAACTTGACCCCCAGTAGATGCGAATCTGGAACAACTACAAGGGCATATATTGGCACTGACAAAAATGATTTAGGAGCTGATGATACCCAGACCATGACGACTATAGGTTTGGTGCACTGGATGTTATACGAAAGGTCATCTAGTGAACGAATGTCCAAGAATGAGGGGAATGGGATCTCCTCAGAATCTTATGGTAACCCCACCAGTACCCACGGGAGGAGTTGCGCAAGTGTCAAGGAATTCATCATTCCATAGCCCTACCCCATATCATTCTTTCCCAGGAGGCTAAGAAGCACCAACAATAGAATATTGTGAAATCTACCGAATCCACAGCCATGGGCTAAGACAGTTCCCCATCATGAAGAAATATTCGACAATACCAAACACAATACACTATGATTTATGTGCATCCACTATGCATAATACCAATCAATGTAGAGTGTTGTATGAACTTGCAAACAATTTAGACCGAACAACATTCAGGGTCAATGAAAACCTTCAGGGACCAGGAAGAGGTCGAGGAGGTGGAGTTGGAGGAGATTTCAGAGGAGGAAGAACTAGGGGACGAGTACCAAGTAGATTTTATAACTGCGATGAACAAGGTCACTTGGCCAGATATTGTCCTCATCTAAGGAGACCATGGTTCTCTCACTGCAGAGCCAACAGACACGCAACTGAATATTTCCCAGAGTTAATTGAAAAGTGGGAATACAGAGTACGACAAAGAGGAACTAACCTTATCAGTTCATAGATCAAGAGGATTTCTAAGGGACAAGTGCCCAGCCTTAATATCGTTACTTGAGGAGGAGAGAAGACAGGAGTTGATGCTAATACTCTACCTCAGATCCAGAAAGCAGTACTTAAGGGAGACATGTATGACCCCCTAAAGACAAATTTGTTCTTTAAATATGCCATAGAAGTATTCCAGAATATTCCTAGTCATGAAATTCAAGAGAACCCCCCCTAGCTGACTTTTTACCCTAAGATGGTGCAAGTCCCTCCTTCACCCCCTGCACCCAGAAACCCTGTATCCATGTCAAGACAGTTTGAGCAACCCTAGAACGTAGTTGATCTTTGGTTTCAATTATTCTCTGACATTCTAGGGAATGAACAACTAATAGAAAAGTTGTGCAATGTGTTGTACATAGTATTAGGGAATGACGAACCCTCATAAGAAATGATAAGGGATAATCTTCCTAAGAAGAGTACTCAGAGAGTGCAGCGAAGAAAAGTGCAAAACAAAAAATAATTTTGACTGGTAGCCCAATTGGACGACTTCAAAATTAAGGACGTCATGTTAGACCTAGGGTCAGATGTGAATATTCTACCTAAGAAGACTTGGGAAGCCTTAGGAAAACCGAGACTGACATATTCCCCAATTCATTTAAGGATGGAAAATCAATATTGTATCTTCCCCATAGGAAGGATGGAGAATTTGGAGATCGATGTAGCAGGACTAAAACCAATAGTTGAATTTGAAGTCATTCAGATCATGGGAGATAAGGACCCCTACCCTGCACTACTTGGCATCGATTGGGCCTATGAAAATTATGCAATAATCGATTTAAATAAAGACACCATGACTTTTGAAGCTAAGGGAATCAAGGTAGTTCAACATTTGGATCCATATGTAGGACCCAGGTACACAGAACCAATAGAAAATAATATGGAGGAAGGAGACCTAGACCAGTTGTACACTGTAATAGTGGGGACAAGAAACAATTACATAAATCCTACTACTGATGAATCAATAAGCTGGCGAAGTATACATTCATCAGACAAAGATTCAGAACTGGATTTTGATAGTTGGAAACAAGGCTCACACAAAATATTCTCAAGAATATGTGCAACTGTCAGAATGACCATATGGGTTGGGACCAAATTTAGAGAACACCCAATATATGATGGTACCTCAGATCTAGACAATATTTTGCAGAATATGGAAGAGAATGTGAGAGAAGAGAAAAGAATCTCGGTACTAGATGTAGCCTTTTAGAACACCCCCACCAAATGGTGGGCCACTCAGAAAGTCGTACTCAGATCTTGGGATGAATTGAAGCAAGCTATCAAGTACAGGTTCTAGAATAAGGAGTAGCTAGAATCAAAGATGCATATGGATCTTCAAGTTGCGCAATCGTTCAACAGAGAATTGGATACTAGGATACACATCGAACAATGTGTGACATAGTGGCAGGATGCAGAGATACCCTCTCACTTCTGGGTTCAGGTATTTCCCCACTCTCTAGGCCCAATCCTGAAATCTTGGTTCATACATGAGGAAACCAGAAGACAGACAAGCGACTAGCAGACAATGACAACACAATTTTGTAAGGAATTCACATTTTCAAGTAAGTACCCTGAGCTTGAGCTAGCCCTGCAAAATATTAAAGAACTTCTTTTTAAAACCAATAGTAATAAGGGATCAAAATTTGTAGTGTGTCGTAAGCATACCCAATAACTTCAAACTAAACTCCACTTACCCTTGATTGACAAGCCCATATAATGCTATTAGGTTAGAAAAAATTTAGGAAGACTAGATGAATTAGAAGAACTGAGAAACCTAGCCATCAAAGAGACAGAGGGGAGCAGAGAAATCCAAAACACCATATCCAACCATACTGAAAGTTCCTACATCCACCCATTAAAATTGTGCAAACTCAACATAGGGACTGCAGAGCAACCCAAAATAGATTTGGTGGGAGATTAATGGGATGAGAAAACCAATCAGGAAATACAAAGTTTACTAAGGCAATATGAGGATTTGTTCCCAAAGACTTTTTCATAATTAAAGGGAATCAAGGGATTAATGGGAGAAATGAAGATTGAGTTAAAACCAGGATCCAAGACTGTCAGACATAGACCATACCATCTTAACCCAAGATTAAAAGAAATGGTTAAGAAATTAATTGATAAGATGTTAGAAGTAGGTCTCATTTTTGTGGAAGAAGAAGATGAGTGGGTCAACCCGATAGTCATTCAAAGAAAGAAAGACACCGAGGATATCAAAGTTTGTGTGGACTACAGAAGCCTCAACTCTGCCTATGTGCATGACCCTTTCCCAACACCCTTTACTGGTGAGGTGCTAGAACAGGTTGTGGGGAAGGAAGCATACTCATTCATAGATGGATTTTTCAGGATATCATCAAGTCAGGATTGTCGAAGAAGATAAAAGAAAGACTACGTTCATTACAAAATGGGGATATTTTGAATACAACGTAATGCCATTTGGGTTAAAGAATGCCCCTGCAGTTTTCTCCAGGATTGTGATAGCAACCTTTAGAGAATTCATTCAAAAATTTATAGAAGTATATGTGGATGATTGGACAATATATAGCTTGCTTAAGGAACATGTAGCACTGCTAAGGCTAATGTTCAACAGATGCAGATAATTGCAAATCTCATTAAATCTCAGAAAGTGTATCTTCTATGTGCCACATGGAAATCTGTTAGGCCACATAGTCTGTCAAGCAGGAGTATTGGTGGACCCAGCCAAAGTTGTGGTCATTGTGACTATGACACCACCTACGAGTGATAAAAAATTTCACTCCACACTAGGAAACACAGGTTACTACCGCAAGTTCATTTGAAGATATTCCAACATTACTGTGCCATTGGAAAACCTCTTGAAAAAGGCTGAAACATTCCAATGGATTCCCCAATATGAAAAGGAATTTGAGACACTCAAGGAGAAACTCATTACAACACTGATTTTGATATTCCCAAACTGGGAGAAGGAATTTCACGTCCATGTAGATGCTTCCGGAATTTTCTTATGAGCTATCTTAATGCAACTTGGAGATGGAGCTATGGATCACCCTATCTATTTTGTGAGTCGAAAGTTGTCGCAAGTAGAACGCAACTACACAAAAATAGAAATGAAAGGCTTAGCAACAGTTTATGCTTTACATAAATTTAGACATTATCTGATAGGATCTCACTTCAAATTCTTCACTGATCATTCCACACTGAAATACCTAGTTAATAAACCTATGTTGGAAGGGAGAATTTGTAGATGGATGTTCTTATTTCAGGAATTTTCTTTTGAAGTCATCATCAAGCTAGGATGATGCAATGTCGGACCTAACCATTTATCTAGGCTAGAGTCAGGAGAAAGTGGTGGAGTAGTGGATGACCAACTCCCAAATGCAGACTTGTTCAGGATTTAGGCCATACCGGAATATCTGGAGGACATAGCAATATTTCTCAGTACAGGGGCCTGTCCTGAAACATATTTCGCAACCCAGAAGTTCCATATGGTCATCATAGCAGCAGAGTACCAGTTGATCATCGAACAATTGTATAAACTACAACTAGACAACATTCTCAAACGATGCATCCTGGATCATGAAAGACAAGATATACTCTAGGAATTCCATAGTGGAATAGCAAGAGGCCACATAGGAGGAAAGGCCACAACACAGAAAGTTCTATAGGCAGGACTTTGGTGGGCCACACTATTCAAGGACACAAAAGTATATGCTAGATTGTGTGATGTTTTTCAACGGGTGGGAAATCTGTCACAGTGAGATGAACTACCACAACAACCAATTAGAGCTCTACAGGCATTTGAGAAATGGTTAGTTGACTTCATTGGCCCAATCAAACCCACAACAAAAAATTCAAAGTCTAGGTACATCATTACCGTGACTGACTACCTTACTCGTTGAGGAGAAGCAGCAGTGGTACAGGACTGTTCGATAGACCCTGCTGCCAGATTAATTTTTGAGAATATCGTTACCTGGTTGGGATGTCCCAAGAGCCTAAGTAGTAATCAAGGAGCTCATTTCATTAGCAACACTATAGAAACACTTACAAAAACAAATTTGATACATCATCACAATAGCAGTCCATACCACCCACAGGCCAACAGAATAGTTGAAGCTTTCAACAAGATTCTAGAAAAGGGACTAACAAAGGTCAGTTGCGCAAATCGGGAGGACTGGGATGATAGAGTTTCAGCTGTCCTATGGGCCTACAAGACAACCACAAATAAAATCCATCGATACACATCGTTCCAATTAGTCTATGGGAGAGAGGCAGTCATACCTGCAAAGTTCATCACTCCAAGACTGTATATTGCATAAGTCACACGTATGACAGAAGAGGAATCAGTGGCACAGAGACTTATGGAGCTCTAAGAAATCGAGGAGACTAGATTTCTACCAGACTTTCATCATTCAGTTGAAAAGGAAAGAAAATAATATTGGCATGACTGACACATTAAAACCAAGGTATTCACACAAGGGGACAAGGTGTTACTCTACGACAACTGATACCAGAAGCATCCTGGCAAGCTGCATATTAAATGGTTGGGACCCTTCATAGCTACAGAGATCCGACCCTCAGGAGTAGTCAGACTCATGCAACTGGATGGTGTGCTATGACCAGGATGGGTGAATGGATCTCGCCTGAATACCTACCTGTCTCAAACCTGAGAGAGAAGGAAAATCGCTCCAATTCGAAGGAGCTTGTACAATAGATAGATTTGAGTTTTGTTTTCTTTCTGAAATTTTGTAAATTCACTTAATAAATTCCATATGCACAGTATTGCACCATAACACATAGTTCATTTCTTTTGTCTAAGTGGTGGTTGATACAGAACTAATGAACTAGCAGTACAGGACCTGATGCATAAGATACTCCATTAATGATAGTCATTAAATACAACGAGGAAAACCTTTGTAGTCGGAGGGGCCATGAATCCAAATCCAATTTGAGTCATAGGCCATGCAAACCCAGTCAAGTTAAAACCTTTATTTCCATTCTGGTACCCTGTCTGATGCGAGTTAAGACATAAAGCCGCATCATGCCAATATTCCATCGAAGTTCATGCCGAGACTCCCACTCATCAAACAGAAAGTTCTGAAATCGACCACATCCGTATTCCACCGAAATAAGTAAATACCAAGATCTCCAATAGGATTTACCTTAATTAAAACCATCCCATCGGACAACTCACACTCAGATTGCATCCATACAGTCATGATGAGTAGAAATTACTACTAAAACTTACCCATTAAGCCAAGTATAAGGCTCTCAGAACTCAGCTAATAATGTACTATTTCTAAAAAGATCAAAGCCATTTCTGAACTCAACAGTGTGAACTAGTTAGGACCATTGTAAAAGATGCAGACATAACCCTGGCTCTTACCTGCCACATAAGTGAGAATTACAAGAGCCACAACAAGATGAAGCATCATGACTAAAGAATCGGTACCAGATGAGCCCTGCGACCCCCGAGTTGAGATCGTGAGTGATCTCAAAGGGAAGGTAGAGAAAGTTAAGCTCCTCAACCTCAACCTCACGGATTCAACCTTGTTCCCACAAATGCACATAGATGTATTTTGGGATATAGTATTTTATGGATTCAGAGGAATGCAAGTAGTACTGAAAGAAGAGTTCATCAACTTATTTAACTCGACCATCATGAACTTGAGAGACTTACTAGTCTTTGGTACCATAGGCGAGATCGTGCACTCCATGAAATTTTTGATAAGCAAGGTGCATGATAGGAGTCTATGGTTGGATAAGTGGTATCCAATCCATGATGAAGACATCCAGTATCTCATTGGACTATCCTCCCAAGGAGAGGATGTGTCGAAGGGATTCTAGGGTTTCGATAAGCATGGGAAAAACAAAGGCGAGCTTAGCCTATACGATAAATTTAACACAAATAGAGGAGGACACACAATAGTAATTGAACCAATACTGCCCGAGACAACCCGGACTACCTGCTACATCATAGCCAGCAAGGTTATGAGGTCTTACTATAAGGGATCATGCACTCTAGATGTGTTATCATTCGTTGACTTTTGTACAAATGGAGTGGTGTTCAACTGGTGTAGTTTCTTGTTGGAGGAACTACTAGTAGCTTGCGAGGAAGCGCAGGAGAAGGGAGGAACCTTCACCTATGGATACCTACTTGTGGAATTTGAAATGTTCAAATGGACACCACTCGTGGGAAGACAACCGACAATACCATATAAGGGGTGCATGGAAAAGAAGTTTGAGCCATGACAGTCCAAACAAGACTCAAAGAACATAACACTCAACAACGCATCATTTTCCAAATAGTATAATGGGATGATAGATGCAATGTAGAGGCTGTGCATCCCACAGGAGCTCCTCAACTATAACACAAGGAATATAACCTTCAGCATGAATTGACACAACACACTCGTCTGGCCGAGACATGTCAGCAAGGAACATTTCCACACAAGGATGCTTCTATTCTATTTGGATGAGCAAGCCTTCGATAAGGAAGTCATGTCATGGCTGGGAGTCAAACGTGGCTAGCATAAATCAGGAATGCATTACATTCTTCCTACAGAGCTGCTAAAGAAGAAAGACAACGAGCCAAGAGAAGGATCGATCTCAGGCCTCGAGCAGAAGAAGCCATATGCTTTGACACAAACAGACTTCGAGGGGGAAGAAGAGATACAACAACTAGAGCGTAGAAAAAGACCGACCCGCCGACAGCTACTAGACGATATTGTGTTGTTAGGTGCGTAGGTTAACCATATATTGGGCGTTGTGCTTGGTACTGAACCATTG
The DNA here is from genome assembly GCA_010110895.2 of Picea sitchensis. NCBI lineage: Eukaryota > Viridiplantae > Streptophyta > Pinopsida > Pinales > Pinaceae > Picea > Picea sitchensis. The sequence goes on along the minus strand of SNQJ01S0014494.1, from coordinate 18,618 downwards.
GTGAAGAGGCCCAGAACTGGGGTCTTGCCAAACAAACCCCTAAACCCACAACCCCTTGCATCTGTCGCTCCCCGAACTCGCGCCATGACCAAAGCCACCACTATCATTGATATTCAAGATGAACTAGAGCCTGAAACACTTCTATCCGCAATCGTTGTTGAGAACCCTCCACCACCACTCCAACTACCAAACCTCATCACTACTGGTCCACATTAGACCACGACCTCATAACCAATGCAACTCGATCTGCCAGAGCTAGTGGAGTGACGACTCCCACAAATAACCAGAGAATTACCCAAGCCAAGATCAGAAATTTATGGTCCCGATACCAAATCCCCCAAGCCGATCACGATGTTGGATGATCTAAATCCAGATGCCCAGGAACAATAGACTGAATATTCAGTGCAAGAAGAAGATGCCCGAGCTAGAGAGGAGTTGGAACCCGACAGTAACCAACAAACCACCTCACCAGCCAAGGGTGAGGGTGCCCAAGAAATCACAACACATCGATAACAAGGACTGGAAGAGCTGCAGATACCAGATGCGCACAACGAACCAGAAGAGAAAATTGAGTAGGATACGACATCCATGCAAGAACAAATGGAGCAGGCTCTCCAGAACCCTCAACAATGTGCATAATTTATGCAACTCTGCATAGCCGAAAAAAAGTTTCTGACTCTTTTTCCAGCAGGGCTAAGGCTGAGAATTGTACCAGCGCCACCAACAGAGGAAGAGGTAGAAACTCTCTTAGACCATTCAACAACCAGTGGACTCCCACTATAGACAAGAGCACCCACCGAAGCAGCTCCTTCATCTATCGACATGGTACACTGGCCAGCGCCACAATTATTTTGATTAATCATGGCATCCATAGACCAGTTGGAGCAAAGACTCAAGGAGGCCAAGAGATCCGTCGAGATTCCAAGGATGGAACAATTCATGGTGCACAGATACAGAATGTAGGAAGCAGATGAGAAACTCCAAGTCCAGTGCAAACTAGAAAAAGTGTAGGAAAAACATGTTGAGGCTTGGTTGAATATTCAGAAGGTTGCACCTGAACTACCTAAGGACAATGACATAAGCGAGCCAGAGAAATAGATTGATTTGTTACAGGAAGCATGGATGCAACTCGCTAATCACACTAAAAAACTCCAAGTGAAGCTACAACAGGTCCAACAGGAAGCAGAAAATAATCCTCAATAGCTCCAAGAACAAATGTAGAAGATAATATTGCAAGGAAACAATGCTCGAGCAACACTACACAAGCACACAGCGGACTGCACCAAAATCTTCAGAGAAGTCAACGACTGGGTGGGCATCATCGCTCTATGAAATCAGGTCCTAGAGGAGGTCTACACAAATATCTAGGTGATGAATGAAGAAGTTGTGATCACAATGGACCCCATGGAGAAACAACAAAAGTTTGACCAAATTCAGCCGGTTGACAATGAACTAAATACACTATATGAGGCACAGTCCGTAGCCAAGAAGGAGCTGCATGATTTTCGACTGGTAATTCAAACCACCTATATGAAAATGCATCAGGTCGACGCAACAACTGATTCCGATTGGAACTCATTGGTTGCGGCCAAGCCAAAGGAGTACAACAAAGAGACGACCCAACAATTCCTTGAAGAAGAATCACTCCTCGCCCAAAAACGGCAGGACAAAGTTGAAAGCTTTCACAGAGTAAAGAATAGAGCATTAGAGTTGGTACTAGAATTGGGCCCTTCATTTGAGGAGGTAAATAAATAAAAATCACAAACAGAAGAGCCCAAAGAAGAAGAAAAGACAGACAAGGGAAAAAAATAGATTCTCCTGGAGGATGTGAAAGAACTAAGAGCTTGACTCAAGGACGAGTTAAGGATTGTGGTTGGAGCCTGTTGGGCCCTTTGTTTTTTAGAAATAAGCGTGAAATGTTTTGACTAAGTACGAGTTGTGCAAACTCCATCAGAGGCTGGGAGAAAGAGCAACAGAAAAAAGTTGCGGAAGTCAGCACAACTCTAGTAGAGAAACAAATGGTTGCAACAGAACAAAGAAGCATGCAAACCGAGAAGGAAGACACAACCGAACTATATATATAGGACTGAACACAAATGTAAAGGGTTTTTTTTCACCTGTTCATTGGTTTGATTGCTCACCAGAGGTTCATTAGTTCATAAGTCAGTAGCTGGGTTGAGTTGAGTCAGGTTGGTTAGAGTCACCCAGATTTTGGGATTAGTTGTTGATAATTGTTGTAAGTCGGGAAAGGATATATCTGAGTCTGTAATGAATCAGGACTATCAAATAGAGAAATAGAGCTCTGTGGCATGGGTCCAGAGCAAAGATTCTGTACTGAGCCTTGCTATGTAATTTCGAGTCTGTAATAAGAGAAAGATCCAAAAAGACAATATGAAGCATGACCAATTTCAAATATGTTGTGTCTTTATATGCTTACTTGTGCACTACAATATTTCTTTATGGTTTATGAGTTCTATTTGATGGTTCACCATTTAAATGCCTTCTCACAACATATGTAGGTTGGATTCTTGCATTTGTATGTTTTAGTTCTGTTATTATCTCTTGCGTAAGAACATGAATGAGTTTTGACTACTCTATGGATCCCCTTTAGTCTTCTCCCTACCCTTCCCTATGTATTTGTCTCAACAATGCTTTGGGTGATACTTATTTCTTTGGAGGAGATGAAAATGCCAGCGCTCTAGACTAAACGGTGCCTTTTGTTGGTAACCTGAGAAGGACCCTAGTTTGATCAAATTCATGCTAGCATTACCCATTTTTGTTTCCCTAGGGAGGAAGGTCATTGCTCCAAAAAATACTTGAGGCTTTGATGATCTGTCTTAATTTGGAAGCGTTTCCCCAAGAGATAAGTGCACCAAAGATCCACTGCATGCAAAATAGGCAACATTTCCTTTTCATATATTGATTGACCCAAATGGATTTTGGACAATTGTTTTCTAGTAAAGTCCAAAGGTCTTCCTTCTTGCATAAGGACAACACCAATTCCTCTTCTCTAGGAATCACATTCGAGGACAAAGATTTTTTTGAAATCAGGAAGGGCCAAGACTAGAGTAGTACACATAGTGGCCTTCAAAGTTTGAAAATCATGATCCATTGTGAGAGTCCAAGTGAAAGAATTATTTTTAAGGATATAAATGAGAGGGGCCACAATCTTCCCGTAATTCCAAAAAAACTTGTGATAATAGTCGGTTAAACCCAAAAAACCACGCAAGATTTTGATATTCTTGGGGCGAGTCCAATCCTGCATTGCTTCAATCTTTTTAGGATCCACCCAGACACTAGCATTTCCAAGAATATGACCCAACTACTCTACTTCTGAGGCTCTAAAGGAACATTTAGATCTTTTGAGGAAAAGTTGGTGTTGCAAGAGTAGATGGAGAATTTGATCCACATGGGAAAGATGAGATTGCCAAGTTTTACTATAGATGAGAATATCATCAAAGAAAACTAAGACAGAATGATGTAGAAAAGGACGAAAGACATGATTCATGAGGCTTTGGAAGGTGGAGGGGGCATTACACATGCCAAGAGAAATGACCAAAAACTCATAGTGACCCTTGTGAGTTCGAAAGGAAGTCTTGGGTATGTCATCTTCTTGCATATGTATCTGGTGTTAGCCAGAATACAGAGCAAGTTTAGTGAAGTACTGAGCACCACTCCTCTCATCCAAGAGATAATCAATGAAAAGAATGGGGAACTTGTCCTTGATGGTGAGCTTATTTAGGGCATGAAAGTTTGGACACATGCGCCAATTAACTTATTTCTTAAGTGTTGGACAACTGAGAGGGGGGGGTGAATAAGTTGTTACCGTGCTTAAACAATTATGCTTCTTTTAAACTCTTTGTTGAGACACCAAATGATGATCACAATAATGCAGGGAAATAAACAATGGCACATTCAACATCAGTCACATATATGAGAAACACAGAGACAGATATTTCCTGAGGAAACCCATATAGGGTAATAACC
>SNQJ01S0014493.1:59718-72805 GCA_010110895.2 Picea sitchensis | reverse complement strand
CTGCTCCTTCATGTCCATGCTGTCTCTTCTGTCAAATTTTATTTTCTAAAAGAATAGCAACGGTGGTCTGTGCCTTGCTGAATGTATACACATCTACTCCTCTGTAAGAGAGGATGAATCTCTGATATCTGAATGGGAATGCCAAGTCAAGTGGAGGTGGTATTTATATGCTGAGGGATTAATAATGAGTATGTGTACGCGCACATTCATACGCATTTTGACTCCAATAATTTCAACTACGTGTTGTTTGTGTTTAATATGATAGGCGCAATGTCCAGAATACAGACACATTTATGTTGTGGAGTGCAATGCCTCGCATTCAGATCCCTCGCCACCAATTCGTTAGGGTCGAGCTGGTACTTGTCGTGTTYTTTGGAAAGMAAATTCAAAATATCATTACAGTGTTAACGCATAATGCTGTTTACACTTTTAAAACATGTCGTTGTCTTTGTCTCTATCGTTACCTGTAATATATAATGCATGTCGTTGTCTTTATCTGTAATAGTTAAATCATAATGCATGTCGTTGTCTTTATCTGTCTGTAATAGTTAAATCATATTGTTGTTTTCAATTTTAAAGCATGTTGTGGTTTTCAATCTTATAGCACGTAAAAAAATGTGCATATTCCAATTCTTTTTATTAGATGGTATTTCATGTTTGTGAAGGTAAGGCAACATGGCAAGGCATTTTATTCAATTTTTTTTATTACATAGCAGAATTGAACGTGCTACAATCATTTTTCATCCATTTAAATTTACATAAATGTCAATAATAAAACTCATTCATATCGGTGTTTCTTTACTTTCAAACTAGTTTAGGTTTGATCGAGATTTTATCTCGACTATGGAACAAAGTAAGAACAATACTTTAGCGTTTAGCTTTTAAAGGTAAAAAGGAAATTCAATGTAGATTCATTAAAATCAATTTCAGTAAAGTTGTTACATATTTCTATAAGTCAAAAAGAAATAAAAAAGAAATAAAAAAGAAATCAAAAGTATGTAGAAAATACCAAAAATATTTGTTGTTACATATATTCTAGAATAGGATAATATAATGTATTTGTTGACAAAAACTGGAGCTTTAAGTCCTAAAATATTTTTATAGTATGTGTGGGGCTTTCATGTTCATCAAGCTAATGGTTGTATGTAATCAAGCTTGCTTTCTTTTGTAAAGTTTCTTTTGAAAGCATACCAGCTTCCTTGTTGAACTCTCGGAAGATATGAGTGAAGTTGAGCTTCCTGAAGTGGCATTGTAGTAATCTGATTCCGTCCTTTGAGGCCAAGAGTGGGATAGCTTGTAGCTTACCCTTGTGATTCAACCAATCTATGATAATTCTAGAGTCCCCGAGCAATTGTGGGTATTCAATGTTTAAGATGGAGGCCAAGTGTAGAGTAACCCAGGAACCCAATAGCTCTGCCCTTGTGTTGGTGCCCGGGCCACAGTAGAAAGTTCATCTGTAAATAGAGTCTTTTGTGATTCTTATGAGTCCACTTGCACCACTCAATGTCCCACTGTGTTGTGCTTCTCCATCAAACCACCCCGTCGGTGTATCCATCTGTGATAAGTGGACACAAAATTGATTGGATGTATTGCTTTCCAGTTTTTGTACATGCCAAGTGATTTATAAGCAACAATGCAAATAAAGGGAGGCCTATTATAAAAAAAATTATTATTTCTACCCAGGGAGATAAACCAACTAACCAATGGAGGAAGTAAATTGTAGTTGCTCTCTCTAGTTGTCCAATGATCAAAGAAGGAAGATATGGAAGTCCCATCCCAAATAGTGCTTATGCGTTAGTCCAGAGCAATCTTGTCCCAAACAATGCGAGTGAAGTGGCACTTGGTAAAGAGGTGTAGAACTGTTTCTTCATCCCTGTAGCAAAGTTGACAGATGTTGGGGCCAGCCCATCCTTTCCTTTGGAGGTTATCCCAGGTGGGGATTTTGTTTTCAATAGTTAACCAGGTGAAAAGCTTTATCTTTTGTGGTAATTTCCAGTTCCAAAAGTTTTTTCGCCAACCAAAAATATTGTTTTTCCAGAGTGAGTTTGTGATGGAAGAATATAATTTTTTGACGAAAATGTGTCTCGAATTGTCTCCTCCAGACCACATAAATGGATCCTCCAAATCTTGAATTTGAATGCCCGCGTGAGTAAGTTCCAAGAAGTAAGTATCCCACTCTGCTGTGAGTTATGTTGGTAGTTCTAGATCAAGACCAGATTTCCAACCTTCACTCGGGGTCCCGATTTCATTATAATTCCTGGCTTGGAAGAGATATCTGTTACTTTTTGAGTTTACTAGTGTAATCAATTGTGGAGACAAATAGGAGGCTTGGTCGAGTCCTAATATGCAGTCCCTGCCAAGTATAATAGTGTGTCCTGAACCCGGCTTCCAGCAAAGCCAATGCGTTATCCAAATTTTCGATTTCACCAAATTCCTCCATGCAACCCTTATGGGGTGGGTCACATTTCTTAGCCAAGTAGCAACAGAAACATATGGCAAGTATTTTTCCTTTATAACAACCCTCCATATGCCTTGTTTTGTCAATACACGCCAAAGGGAGTTGACGACCAGTGCTTTGTTGAATTGGAATATATTTCTAATCCCCCATTCTCCCTTGTTTTTTGGTTTGGCCAATGTTTCCTAGTTGCAAAGGTGTAGCTTGTGATGGTCTGTGTTTCCCGACTAGAGGAAGTTGTATGTAAGTTTCCTTAGTTTATCCAAGACCGGGATAAGTATAGCTGCAAGAGCCATCCAGTATATCGGTTGTCCTTCTAGGCCAACTTTGATAAGAGTGTAACGACCTCCTATGGAGAGTCATCTGTTGCACCCGTGTCCAATTTGTTTTTCCACCTTTGCTATGAGCCAGTCCCAATCTGTAGCCTTATAGTGTTATTCTTTAATGTAATATCCAAGGTATTTAAAGCCTTGTGATAGGTGGACGAAACTATAAGGAAAGATGTCCTTCAATTATTCCAATGTTTGATATTGTAGATTTGTGTAATGGAACGTCGATTTAGACTAGTTGATCTGTAAACCCGTGCCACAACATAATAGCTTCAAGATTTCATTGATTTCCCTCCATTCATGTTGACTCTCAATGGTCATTATGAGTACGCCGTCAACAAAAAGGAGGTGTAGTATTTTTACTACCCTTGAGACCTTGATCCCCGATAGCCTACCTTCCGCGTGACTTTTTTTGAGGAGAAGTATTAAACCTTCCATGACTAGGATGAACAAGAGCGGCGAGAGAGGGAATCTTTGTTGCAGTCCTCTGCCACTGTGAAAGAAAGAGGATAATTCATTGTTTACCAGCACAACAAAATTTGCACTTATAACGCAACTCATGATACAATTTAATGAGGACTGACTGAAACGTGACTGAATCAAAATTAGTCTGAGAAAGTCCCAATCTATGTAGTCAAAAGATTTTTTTAGATCTATCTTGAGGATGAGTGGTCTAGATTTTTTATGGTTAATGTTGTGCAATCATTCTTGTGCAGTGTCAATAGCATCAAGGATTTGTTGGCCCTTTAGAAAACCTAACTTCTCACCCAACACTGATCTCGAGTGGATGGGTTTGATTTTGTTGGTGATGATTTTTGAAATTAGCCTATAGCAAAGATTGCAGAGTGTTATTGGTTTATAGTCGCCAAAAGTAATCAGGAAATTTTCTTTCGGGATAAGATTCAAGAAATTCGAGTTTAGTGCCCCAGATACCTTACCACGGAGTCTGGAGTCTTCCACTAGCTCCAGAAGATCAACCCCAACTAAATCGAAGAAGTGTAGGTAGAACTCTACAGTCAAGTCGTTAGGGTCCGAGCTTTTTTCCTTTGACAAGGATTTTAATGTTTCTAGAACCTCCTGTAATGTACAAGGACGGTCCATGGTGTTGGAGTCCTCCTTTGTAACCTTGCGAGGGAAGAGGCGGGCCACAGTAACATGATCTTGAAGATTGGTGTGCGGCTTCGCCTCATAGAAGGATTTAAAATAACAGGTTGTTGTTTCCTTAATTGATTGTTGTCCTCTGTGCTTAGTGCCAGCTTCATCAGTAATATCCCAAATATGTTTTTTGTTCCTGGATGAGCTTGCATAGTGGTGGGAAATTCAGTGTTGAGGTCTCCGCACTTTATCCAGTTTTCTTTGCTCCACTGCCTCCAAAGAGCTTCATCTACGAGAAATATCTTGTTCCTCTCAAATTCTATTTGTTTTAATTGTTGTTACCTTCCCCCAAAGTTCCCATCCCAAGTGTCATCTTGATGTAGTTCTTGTAGATTTAACTCCAATGCTTGTAATCTATGGAGAGTGTGTCTTGTATGTAAGGTAGCCCATATTTTTATACGGGTTTTTAATATGTTTAATTTCCAAACAAAGTGTTGCTTGTTTCTGTCTGAAAAATGGGGTCTTTCCAAACTGTATTAACAATAGTATTGAATTCATCCTTGTGTAGCCAACTGGAGTTCAATTTGAAAGAGTAGGAAATATGCTTAGCTGGTGAGCCAAATTGTAGCAGAATCGGGGCATGATGTTACAGATAAGGAAAGTCCACCCACGATCCGGTCCTTCCATATACAGTAACAAGAGTTTCTAAAATAAGAAAATGATCAAGTCTTTTTGTAATGGAATCCAGTCTCGCTCGATCATTGTGCCAAGAAGGTGCAAATACATCCGAAGTGAATTCAACCAGACCGTGAACAAGGAATAAGGAGTTAAAATATCCGTCCAAGGAGTCCTAAGTGGCATAGGCTCTCCAAAATTCACCCACACTTGTGGTAAAATTCATATCACCTACAATGATCAAGTCTATGAGATCGAGCAGGCCCCAGGACTCCACTTTGTCCCAGAAATATTTTCTATCTATCAAGGACCATAAGTATTGAGAACACTGATATGTTGGTTGTTCCACCAGCTAGAGCCTGTTATAAGTATGTCACCACATCTCATAAAAGGGTTTAAGTCAAATTTTGTAGGATCCCAAGTTGCAACTAAACCCCCTGAGGTACCAAGTGAGTTTACAGAACAAGTGTGCCAGTCCGACCGGAATTTGTTTAGAAAAATTCTAGCCTTTTGACCATCAACTAATGTTTCCTGTAGGAAAATAATGTCTGGGTAAGTCTTGGAGAGGATTCTTCTGAAAGAGGAGGATTTAAGGGCCCCCCACCCCTCTGATATCGAGGGAGAGAAAGATCATTACATGGCTCTCGCTAGGTCTTTCATGGATCTAAGCACTTCAATATCAATATGTAGAGAAATAGAATCAATAGAAATAGTTGTCGGAGGCCCCTCTTTGCGACGAACACTTCTGGTTTTCTTTGGGGAGTGCTCATAGCCAATCCCTCTAGACCAGGTGTGTACTTTTCCCAGGTCTGGTCCTAAAGTTTCCATATGTCCCAAGACTGCTTCCTCAAAATTTGGCTTGTGTACTGACTTCCCCAGATAAATGGGTAAGGGGGAGGGAGTAAGAACTTCTTTATAGAATGGGAGGAGCAAGTCCAACACATCACCAAGGGTATTATCCCCTGGTTGTGTTTCACTGGTTCTCGACAAGAATTGATCCTTCCGCCATTCAAGAGGCAGTGTGCCAAGGCTCACGGACTCCAAAGGTGTAAAAGGATAATGTATGACAGGGGAAGTATCCCAAGAGGTGGAATACCAAGGAATGATAGTAGTTAAAGTAGTTGTAACAGGCACGAAAATGGGTTGTTCCCCAACAAGGGAGTTGGTGGAAGTAAGTGAGGAAGGTACGACTGAAAATGGTTCAGTCTAGGTGCAGTCTATAATAGAAGGGAAAGTATTATCAGTCACAGGGTGGGGCAGATTCCCATCAGACGAGAAAGTGGGGGTAAGTAAGGATGGAGCACCTGAGTATGCACCTGCCAGAGGGATATCATACCAAGGAGTATTAAAAGTTCCCAATATCCGAGTAGAAGTGATGTCCAATAAATCTTTTTCCCAGAAAGTTAGGGAGAAAAAAAGAGAGGGGAAAATGGTTTTGAGCTTACCGATGACGGAGTCTGAGATTGTTGGTTCTCCAATGTCCAAGAAATCTGGATATGAAGGTTGAATGTTCAGTTCAGGGGAGTCCATCCTGGTGGAGAGATCGAGCATTTTTTCCTCTAACTGTTCCTCGTTCAAGTAACCCAAGTAGACATTTCTAAGGTGGCCCGTTTGTCTACAGATTGTACACCTAAAGGGGATGTCAATATAGTCTAGGCTATGTCGAGTGTGATGACATCCTTAGTCAATATCGATGTTTTCTAACAATCCATCATGTATGTTGATCTCCACCATGACCCTCACAACTTTCTTATCCAATCATATGAGTGACTGTAGGTACACACAGATGAAATGACCAAGTGTATTACCAATGGCCTCGAGATCTTTAGTATTCTAGAGGTGAGATGACAGCTCGGGGAAGAGAACATAGAAATGTCGCATACAAAAGAAGTGCTGCGAGGGGTCAAATCTTATCTGCCACTGTTTTAGCATAAGACTACCTCTATCCATGGTCCAGAGCCACTGAAGTATGGTAGTGGAGTCCTCTGGTGTTTTAAACTAGGAACATAACCAACCTCTCGTCAGGTAGGTGATCTCTGATACATAACCCAGCAATGGCCTCTAGGTAGATAGCACCCACTCTATTAGGTCAGTTCGACATAAATGTATGTAAGATAATCTACCCACTAAAGAACGGAGTATTAAGGAGACTGATTCTTCAAAACCAATATCAGTTCTGAGAACCATTTTCCTTTTTGTTTTCTTCGAACACCAAGGTATTTGGTCAACTTTTTTATGTCGGCGAGAAGTGGCACCAGTCAAGCGTTTGTACCCGGGGTTACCTACAGGTCTCAAATGATCCAAGGTAGTTTTTTCGCCTCGAAAGGTAGTAGTAGTAGGTGGGTCAACCGAAAAAGAACTAGGGAGTGAAGGAGGGTAGGAAACCCTTTTGGGGCTTCTGAGGGTGTCTGAGAATGAGTCAAGATAGGTGTCTAGCAGGGTGGGAATACTGAAGAGGATGAGTGGAGAAAGAGGTCGGTATGTAAATGTTTCAGGAGCTAGAGAGGAAAGGAGGGTGGGGCCAGTGAGGGATTCAGAAGGTAGGTGGAGGAGCTTTGCTGATGTGAGGTTCCAAGCATATGAGAGTAAATATTGACATGCCTGGAAATCTCATATGTCGAGGTGAAGAGGCTCGCACTGTTCCATAGGGCCTCGTCAGCAACACCCATAAGTGCGTTGAAATCACCCTCCATCAGTGTGAGTCTCGTGGAAGAAGGAGAACCTGCCACTAAAAACCCACTTAGTTGTGTTACAGAGTGAGCCAGGGTAACAGAGTAAAAGGTGTAAGTGTAAGAGCAGTGCGGTCAGTCCAGTGGAGAGGTTGGAGTTATGGAGCGGTATAAACGAGGTGGAAATATACGCCGGGTAAACAGAAAGAGGAAAATATAATTAATGGCAGGACTAGAAGAGCCATTTCCAAGAGAATGTGCCAAGTAATGTCCTCAAACCCCACAAGGAAAGGCAATATCTAAACTAGGGGAGATAGAAATGGCTCAGGAAAGTAGTGCTTGGTAGGGCCAAGCTTGACCATGACCGCCATGGTTGTGTAGTTGCAGGTTTTTGAAATTTCGTCTCCCGCCTGATAAGTTGAACTTTCTTTCTTTCGTACGGAGGAGGTTGTTTGTGACACTCTTCAACATCAATGCTTGCTACACATCGTCGTGATATAAAAATTCATAAAATTAATATGATGAAAGAGTAAATATAAGATAATGATAATTTGATTCAATATGTTATGTGAAAAAAATTTATTTCTTTATTTTATGGATATTTTGAGATATGTATACATGACATTATATTTATTAAAAAAAAAGTTAAAATGTAGTAAATTGAATAACCTTTCCTATAATATAATTTTATTTATTAAAATATTTCATAATTATATTAATTTTGATTTTTTTTTAGCAATCATCAAAATTGATATCTTTATATAGGACTAGGAGTATTAATAGAGGGCTACTTTTCCAAAAGAAAATAGTAAATTTTTTTTTATATATTTTTTATAAGTTAATAAAGTCAATGAACCTTGGAATTAGTATATTTAAGTGTTGGTGCAGTGTTTGAAGGCCTTAACATAATGAAAATGGATTTTTTTTAAGAGTATAAAGGTCTATCTACATTTAACTAGTTTTTAAAATAGTTGAGGAATGAAAAACTTATTGGAGAAAAATTGAAAGTTTGATTTTTGTGTTGATGAGTTATGTTACAAGAAAAATAAAAAAAACATTTCTTGAAAACACACACACACACACACACACACACACACATATATATATATATATAATCTATAAAAATAGTTCTCAATATATATGCAATTTGATCATCTATGAGTATGTGTAACATATTGCAACTTTCATCAAAAGAAGATATATTATAAAAGGAAAAAAAAGAAAATTTGCTATGGTTTATACATTCCATACCACCAACTCCACCAACTTGGTTACTTCTAACCTAGGTCCAAAGTAGACACATAATAGGTGATAGGTGCGTGGGATAAATGATATTAAACAAAAGCATATTTTTTTGAAATTATGATTTTCCACATGTGTTAAGTTCCCACTTACACTTTGAATTTCACTTCACAAAAATGCATGTGCAATTTCACTTCACAAAGATGCATTCGTAGGTCCAAAAGAAAGATCCCTCCATGTTACAAGGAAAATCACTCTATGGCAAGGGGTAAACCACAATAGAGGGAAATGACTGCAAAAATCAACTCTAATCCCAACTATGATATATAAATAAAAATGCTAACAAGACAAAATAAAGAGCCTACTCGTTCGGACGTTTGAAGAAGACTATCGTTGAGGGCTCGACTCAAAGATTTATACTTGCAACTTGTCCTCAACAACCAATATACACAAGCATATGATGATAATATATATTTTTAGCACATATAATAGCATAATCCATCAACATTCATAACAAATACGCCCATGGAATAACAATTCAAATATTTGCAAGATATTAATTGGACAAGAAAAGAGTATTTCTGTTAAAATATGATCAACAAAAGTGTATGAATGACGAACTTCTGTTTCGGCACGTCTCAGAACCGAGAAACTAAGCCCCTTCCAGCTGGGCCTCCACCACTTCAATCCTTCACCAAAGGCAAGCTCATATAAGAGAGACAATGAGGTTCTCCATCAAAGAGGGAAGATATTGGGGGCTAAACAATGTGTTCAGACTTGAAAGGAAAAAGGGATGTAGACTCAATATGAAGTAAATAATTTCTCCTGAGTAACGTTTCTCTCAAAAGTTAAATTCTCTCCTCCTCCACGGTTTGGATATGGCTCAATTTATAGCCTTCAAATCGAGCTGCAGGGTGGAGTTGGAAAGTTTCGAGTATATGGAAGGTCAAAGATCATGGATCTCGTGACGTGACATGGAAATCCTAAACAATTTTTAATTTTGAGCACCAAACCCGATGTACGTGGGTTGTAATGGTGCAATCTGCATATACGCATGTTGTATAATTGTTAGGGTGCGTATTGTTAATATTATGGTAGCTTCGGGAGGTATGAAACTCTATTGTGACTTATGACGAGACTAGAATCCTCCAGAAGGAAGCAAAGAACTGAAGGAAACCTTAGACAAGTTGTCAGCTGGACAAATACATTTAATATGAATTTATTGATACCCATATGGAGAAGTCGGCCCCAGTTAAATTGCCTAGATTACTATAAATATAGGCCGCCAGTTTTCATTATTGATCATCTCAGCAGTTGCAGTGAGAGCCAAATCTGCGCAAGCAGGAGCAGTTTGGTGTGCAAGTTTTTGGGAGAGCTGGAAAGTGGTGCGCTAGCTTTTGGGTGGGATCATCTATTCAACTTAGTTTATATTTCTTGCTTGATGCATTAGCCTCTCTTGGCTATTGGATTTCTACCAGGATTCTCTTCTCATTCAAGGTTAAGGTGCTCGGAGGGTGGCTTCAGCCAGTGGTTGGGTGACGAGGGTATCGTCAATGGTAAAACGAGCACAATCTTCTATATTCTAACAGGTTATGGGCCCACACACCTTCAGTTATCCTAAAACGTTGGAAGGAAACATAGCCGCTAGATATTGAGCTCATTGAGGAACTGTCGCTAGGGTTACTAGCAGGAGAAGCTTCCAAAACATTGCAGCTAGGGTTACTAGCAGAAGCAATTTCAGAAACCCTAATTCTCAGATACGGCACCTTGTGATGGAGCATCTCGCTCAAGAAGAATATATTTAGATGTGCCCTAACTCAACACACCTATTGACTCTCTCGGAATATAGGAATGACAAAATTGAAGTTTTGGATCAAGGCATGACCAGTTACCAGTCAACCGAGGACATGTGTGAAACAATCAGTCTCTTACACTACTCAGCACTTACCGGGACAATTGAAGACAATATGTGGATAATCGACAGTGGAGCTTCCAGGCACATGACGGGAGATCAAGATAGACTCTCAAATCTCAATGAGAGAAAGACATCGTACAAAGTGGAGCTTGGAGACAAAATCACTTACCCCGTCGAAGGATTTGGACAAGCCTCCGTCAAGTTAGAATCAGGTAATCATGTTCACTTAAGCAATGTTTTATATGTACATGGTTTAGAAAAGAATCTTATATCAATATCATGTTTAGAAGAAAAAGGAAACAAAATAGCCTTCATGGATGGAAAAGTGTTATCATGGCATAAATATTCTAGCATAGAAGATGCTAGGATTATTGGAAGATGTGAAGGAAATCTGTATAGATTACTAGAACGAAACGAAGAATCTCTAGTACATGACAAAGTCAATTCTAATGACCTTTGGCATAGAAGGTACGTTCATATCAATTATCAAGCACTACCTTTCCTCAGAAAGATGGTTGAAGGAATACGAGAATTGGAATCTATACATGAAGGAATTTGCAAGGGATCTGCCCTTGGGAAGAATATCAAGAAACCATTCCCAAGCAGCAACAATAGATCTAAGGAAACCCTAGATCTAATACACTCAGATGTTTGCGGACCAATGCCAGTCAGATCTCTAGGGGGATCTCTTTACTACGTAACCTTCATAGATGACTATTCAAGAAAGACGTGGCTGTACCCACTGAAATCAAAAGACGAAGTATTCAACAAGTTCCAAGAATTCAAGGCAGAAATAGAAAACCTTACAAACAAGAAGATCAAGACATTAAGAAAAGATAATGGAGGAGAATACACCTCGAAGGAGTTCGTTGCATTCTGCAAATCGGTAGGGATTAGGAGGGAGATGACTATTCCTCGTAATCCTCAACAAAACAGTGTAACAGAAAGAAAGAACAGATCTATCGAAGAAACAATAAAATCCCTATTGAACGATCAAGATCTATCCATGTTCCTATGGGGAGAAGCAACAATGATGGCAATATATGTACAGAACAGAATCCCTCATTGCATATTGAAGGACATGACACCAAAAGAATCATTCTCAGGTAAGAAACCTAATGTAGAAAACTTAAGAATATTTGTATGTCAAGTTTACTCTCATATTCCCAAAGATAAAAGAAATAAACTAGAACCCTCAGGAAAGAAGGGGATATTTGTGGGATATAGTGATTCATCCAAAGCCTACAAAATATATATTCCATAACAACACAAGATAGAAGTAAGCAGATACATAGCATTCAATGAAATGATGGCCTTAAGAAAATCTATTGAAGAAACTATAGAAGAAGAAGAAATTGAAGACACAAATGAAGAAAACACAAAAAGTGAAAATAATGAAAAAGGATCAATCTGATCATCCTATGGAGCCATGTGAGAACATTGATCCAGATAATATACCAAAGAACAAGAAATGACCAGTTTGGCTTGAAGCCACATTACAAGACACAGAAAGAGTCAAGGTTCCAGAAGGAATATCCAAGAAGAGTAAAAGACCGAAAATATTCTCAAGTTATGCAGCATACATGACAAAGCTTCTAGATGAAGAACCTACTACATTTGAAGAAGCAGCTAAAATGGGACAATGGAAAGAAGCTATGGAGGAAGAACACCAGTCCTTTATGAAAAATGAAGTATGGGAAATTGTACCCAGACCTAAAGAGAAATCAGTGGTAACCTCAAAATGGGTATACAAGATCAAACATGCAGCACACGGAAGCATGGATAAATATAAGGCAAGATTTGTGACCAGAGGGTTCTCCCAGAAGGAGGGAGAAGACTATGACGAAACCTTTGCTCCGTTGGCAAGGTATACCTCCATTAGAGTTATTGTATCTCTTGCCACTTCCATGGGATGGAATCTACACCAGATGGATGTAAAGACAACCTTTCTCAATGGAGCTATTGATGAAGAAGTATATATTGAACAACCTCAAGGATTCGAGGTACATTCCAGAGACACTAACTTTTGAAAATTCAAGAAATCTCTATATGGACTCAAACAAGCTCTAAGGGCTTGGTAAGCTAGAATGAACAACTATCTAACAAGACTTGGTTTCTCCAAGAGTCATGTAGATCCAAACCTTTATTACAAAGTTTTGGACAACGCACTTGTGATTTTACTATAATATGTTGATGATCTATTCATAACAGGTGAAGAATCTATAATCATCCAGTGCAAGAAGGATTTAGATTCTGAATTTGATATGAAAGATCTAGGTCTCATGCACTATTACTTGGGACTAGAAGTATGGCAGAAGCATGGTGAAGTATTCCTTGGACAAGGAAAGTACGCAATAAATATCTTTCAAAAGTTTGGAATGATGGGCTGTAAATCCATGGACACTCCTATGAAAGTGGATATAAGAAAAGTGAAATTCCCAGATTCTGATCCAGTAGATCCATCTCTATATCGGCAACTAATTGGATCATTGATGTATTTGGTAAATACTTGACCAGATATTTGCTTTGCTGTAAATACATTAAGTCAGTTCCAAGTGGAACCCAGACAAGAGCATTGGATAGTTGCAAAGCATGTCCTAAGATATATTCATGGGACAATAAACTATGGCTTGAGATATACCGCATCCAGTGATATCCAACTTCATGGATTCACAGACTCTGATTGGGCAGGAAGTGCAGAAGACAT
>SNQJ01S0014493.1:38097-57677 GCA_010110895.2 Picea sitchensis | reverse complement strand
CCAGGGTGGGGAATGGTCCGGACAATTATTCCTTAGGGCAGACTCATTCTCTCCAGGTTACACTTTGTTTAGTGTCAGAGGAATGGCCCAGGGTGGGGAATAGTCGAGGCTCAGCAATCAGGGATAGTCATTCATTAGGGAAGACTCATTCTCTCTAGGTTACACTTTGTTTAGTGTCGGAGGAATGGCCCAGGGTGAGGAATGGTCCAAACATTTCTTAGGGTTTATACATTCTTTCCAGGGTGCACTTTAATTAGTGTAGGAAGAATGGCCCAGGGTGAGAAATGATCCAGTCTCAGAAATTAGAAATAATCCTTCTTCCTTGTTTGAGAAGAATTGGGGCAAATAGCCCATTGTTGATATTCTATACTGAGGGCGGACATTCTTCCATATCTCATAGACATGAGTGAAATATTGGCCCAGATGATTCAATTTTTATCATAACATTGTTTCTATGCAGGCTGTTATCATATGTTTGTTATGAAGAATAAATGACAGTAGATATGCTACTGTGGTGGATTTGTTCCACTATTTGTGATTATGTTTCACAGTTTGAGTAGTTACGTACTACCTGAATAGACACAGGTGTGTTCTATTAATTGATATTGTACCAGTTGTCATAGGAGATTATCCAGTTGGATAATAATGACAGGTGCTCGTAGTGCTACCACTTGAATGGTTTGTTGTGCTCAAGACCATACCTCCCTAGCTAGGAGGGAGTGTTAATATTATGGTAGCTTCGGGAGGTAAGAACCTCTATTGTGACTTATGATGAGACTAGAATCCTCCGGAAGGAAGCAAAGAATTGAAGGAAACCCTAGAAAAGTTGTCAGCTCGACAAATACATTTAATATGAATTTATTGATACCCAGAAGGAGAAGTCGGCCCCAGTTAAACTGCCCAGATTACTATAAATACAGGGCGCCAGTTTTCATTATTGATCATCTCAGCAGTTGCAGTGAGAGATAAATCTACACAGGCAGTTGCAGGCGGTAGCAGTTTGGTGCGCAAGTTTCTGGGAGAGATGGAAAGTGGTGCACTAGCTTCTGGGTGGGATCATCTGTTCAACGTAGTTTCTATTTCTTGCTTGGTGCATTAGCCTCTCTTGGCTATTGGATTGCTACCAGGATTCTCTTCTTAGTCAAGGTCAAGGTGCTCGGAGGGTGGCTTCGGCCAGTGGTTGGGTGACGAGGGTATCATCAATGGTAAAACGAGCACAATCTTCTATATTCTAACACGTATATGTGGAAAAATATGATTTCAAGCTCTGGGAAGTGCAAAAGGGGACTTCACGTCTGCATAGGGAAATGAAACATTCCTTCTGAACAAGTTGCATGGGGTGAGGCCAATCTTGCTATAACAGATGCCCCCTAATGTGTGAGGCCATAAGAGTATCTGTGATGGCCGAAATACATTATAATACCCACAAGTGGAGTAATGGAGACCTAGTTGGACGAACTAGTTTCTCATGAGAATATTACAATCCATAATGACTTTGTACACATGGTTCCCAATTTGAATTACACTGCAGATCCATGTGGAAATATACCAAACAGCTTCTCATGGCCATGAATAGGAAATACAAAGTATATACATTCCATAGGATGTCATAGCCACGAACATAACTGGACATAATTGTCATGATCATTTCATTAGTGTGAAATACCATGTGAAACGGATCAGGAGATGTATCTAAGAGAGAATGAGGAGAAGGATTTTTTGATTGAATAGCTTCATAGGCCAATTCCACCGGATTTAAAGGCATTCGATCACCATAAAGAAGACATTCGTCCAAGCTAGGTGTTATCCAAGGGTCACAAGACTCATGGGTTTCACCAACACTAGTTGAAATCATGTTAATTGAAGTGACAAAAGGAGCAGGAAGCTCGGGTGGTGGAATGGGGAAAGTACCCATTAATGATGAATCTTTTAAAATACCCACACTGACATTCTCATAACCAGGAAATGTTTTCGCTATGAATGGAACGTTACTTGTGCGTGAGTTAGAACTAAAAAAGGAAAGCTCATATACTGTAACAACATTACCTCAGTGAGGGAAACGTATCACACGAAAAAGAGTAGAAACAACTACGCGCATAGCATCAATCCAATTGCGACCAAGTAAAAGGTTTTAATTGAGAGGTGCATCAAACACCTCAACCTCAACAGTAACTGATTTTCCTTCTAACGCAATAGATAATGAAGGAATAACACCATAAGGTTTAAACCCTGTACCATTAAAATATTTTAACGTATTGTGTAACTTGGTAAGGGCAAGAGATTCAATGGATTTCCAACAAGTGACGAACATGACGCAAGTCGAAGATCCTTCATCAAAAATTGTTTGACAAATATTCTTATTTTCCACAATGACTTGTATTTGAAACACTAATTGATGAGGGAGCCTTGGAATGTGATCTTTCAATTCAAAGATTATCAAATTTGTATCGGTAGGATCGATTTCACCAATAGCCTTTAACAGTGCCTTTCGTTGAGTAGGAAAACTTTGAAGGACTTTGAGAGCCGACATCGTGAAAGGTGCCTATGCAAGATCTTATATAATACTATAGTTTTAGGTGGCACGTGCATGGGGCTAAAATGATGACTTATGAACAATGCCCTTAGGAGGCATACAAAGAAATGTCGTTCGAGATGAAGAGGATCATTAGGAGGTGAAGTCGATGGAGGAGGTTGGACCAATGGAGGAGGTGAATCATCAACTTTCTCTTTAGGATAATAATATTTGGTTCGAGTAGCGATGACAAGTTCGTTCTTCTTGGAGTCACCAGTACACATAAGTACATAAGATGTGGTAGAGTGAGAAGGTTGGTCATGAATAACCAATTGGGTCTGTTGTTGAGAAGGAAAAGGTTGTGACAAAATGGCAGGTGTAGGAGGTGTCCCGGTCCCTTTAAGAAACTTAGTAACCTCTGCACGTCTCGAACAATCTTTCGTATAATGGTCCTCACCACAGATAAGACAAGGAAAAAGAGGTTTTATCTTTTCTTTATCCTCAACAGGATGAGTCTTAGGTTTATCAGATTGTTGATTATTAGTTTTATCCTCTTTATTCTTACCCTTCCATTTATTTTTATTTTGAGATTTATCGGTAGGCGTATACTGAAATGTATTGACCTCAAAGGTTTTATCGGGAGAGGGAGTTGGAGGAGTATAATTTTGTACATTAGCAGTAGTAGATTTGGGATTGGAATGATTGGCTTGTTTAGACTGAGTCTCAGCATAAAAGGTGTCAATCACACCATAAACAACATGAGAAGCTACTGGAGGTGTTGAGGTTGGATGTGTAGATGGTCGAGGAGCATCATGGATCACGTCATATAACGGGCCAGTTTGAGAAAAATGAGATCCAAGTATTGAGCACGACTAATCGCCCACTCTTCAGTGATGACACCTCCCATGGAAACATCATGGGTAATAGGACTGATGAGTGATTTGGTAAGCCACTCAGCCAATAATTGATCAAGAAGGGGAAATTTGATTAATCGTCTTCGCCTCCTCCACTCGTGAATATGATCTGAAATCTGAGTAGAAGAGGATTGTTTAAATGAACTCAAAATTTTGTTTTCTATCTCATATTGTATTGGTAACTGGTAATGTGTCAAGAAATCCATAACCAAAGTGTTGAAATCATTGAAGAATACTCGTGGAAATTTGATATACCATTTGGTTGTTGAACCTGTAAGAGTGTGTTGGAAACGACGTAATCGAATGGAGTCATCCATAAAGGAGTTGGATGAGCACCAAAGATGAAATGTCATGATGTGATTGTTTAGGTCTTCTCCCGATCGAGCGTTAAACTTAGGAATGTCTTAAGGTAATTTGGAAGGTATAACCGATCAATAAGGAGAATGTAAAATAGGATCATTCAAAATCCTAGATAAATTTGGTAAATCCAAAGTAGCTAGAAACAACAATTGTCTGTTCACTTGAGGAAATTGGTAATTTTGAGGAGACAATCCCATAGGTATACCACTAGGACCATAAGAAGTCTGTAAATAGTTAAAGGGTCATGTCAAATTCGGTTGTGGAGGGTTTTGAGTCAGGTAGCCAACATGTGTTGGTTGATTGGGTATGATACCTTGGAAAGGAGCATTAGATTGAAAGGCTTGACCCCAGGTAGGATTTACAGAGCTTGGATAAGGTTTCCCAAGAATAGACGGTAGAAAAGAATTTAATTGAGGAGTGTTCACCCCAGGCGATTGTTGATTTCCTTGGAAAGGAAAATTCCAAGGTTGAGTTTGTAATCTAGGTATATATTGCCCGTAAACTTGGTTATGACCCCCAACTTGGGGTTTCCCCCAACTTGAGGTTGACCTCCAATAGGAAGTTGAAAACCAGAAGTACTAGAATGACTTGTTCCTCTAAGATGATTGGAGCTAATTTGGCCAGGACAATTAGATCCTCCAGGTGGTGGAGGAATGATAGGCCCTCGGGATAGAACCTGGGTAGGTGTGGGAACAAAACTGCTAGCAACATTATATCCAGGTGGAAAAAAAATATTAGGTCCTTTGGATGGACCCTGGGTAGGATTAACAATAGAAATATTAAGAGAATTATACCCAAGTGGAAGTGAGGTATTTGATCTAGGAAGAAGTGGCGTTCCAATAGGAGCTTGAGTTATTACCGTACTTCCGGCATAAACGTGTGTAACTTGTGGGGTCGCGGTAGATCTAGTGAGATGATGACATAGGTTGATTTGGAATTATTCCTAGTTTATCAAAAATATCGTGTCCCGATGAGGTCCTCCAAAAATAACGGACGGGGACTGAACTAGGATTAAAAATTTCAGCAGTATGAACTGGATTTCTAAATGATTCACTCTAAAATGGTGGATCATCCACACCGGACTCTGTGTAAGGTCCAGTAGTTATTCTAGTATAGTCTTCAACAACGTCTCCTGAAGAGTTTATTCAGAGCAAAATTGGATCTTGTATAACATTCAATAACAAATTTACAGGAAGTGTTGATTCTACCAATGGAGTAGAACTTCCAATCTGAAAGGACACGACGTTATTGACTACTCCTTTAGGATAAGGACCTTATGGTGAATTAGGAAGCAAAGGAGTGTATTATTCCAGCTCTTACGAAGGTAACCCTTGCATCCTACGTGAACGACGAGGGTCATTTTTGGCCACACCGAATAAAGAATGAAATAAATCTATGGAAAACTATAGAAACATAAAACACTTCACTAATACAATCTAGATATCAAGCACGTAAACAAACCTTGTTATTTCGAAATCACTAGTTGGTGATGAAATCCAACATCACGAGATCAAGAAAAGGAGGGCTTGGGTTAAAGCGGGTGGAAAAGTTGCGTTGACAACCTGCTTAACGGAATTACACCTTGGTGTAATATCCGACATATAAACGTGGGTATACCCTCCAAAGAGCCCGAGTGAGTTTGGCCAACGTCGATTCTAGGTACTATGAAGAATTTCCTCTCCACAGTCACCTGATGTAAAGAATCTAAAGAAATAGGCTACTAAGGTTACCAATTACAACAATGATGCCTGGGGAAGCAATCAATAGTCCGATCCACGCGCAAGGGCAGGGTATTTAGGCATAAAATCGCCTCGAGAAGGTTTGCACATGATTTTCTTCTCAAGTGACCCCCAATAATATGCGCAATCTCTGCACTAAGACCAACAAAGAAAGGTGAGTAACCCTGTCGACCTTAATGCGACCTCGTAATCGACCCTTGTGTTAGAAGGGCTTCCGAGGACAAAATGTAGAAAGTGGATTTAACTCTCCCTATCACAAGATACTATTGTGTGTTTTGATGCTTTGGAGAGTATTCTCTATCTAATTTTGGTGTATAAGAGTCCTAGAAAATAAAATATACTAGATAGATTTTAAAATTATGTTGAATTTTAATGGTTATTTCTTAACTCAAAAAGGAAGCGGAGATGAAAGTGATGAAGTGTTTGACCTTGACCCAACAATACGAAAATAGAGATGAGATGAAATCTTTGTGTTCGATGAACTCTAATTACATACGGGAAAATGTTTCTTTTTCCAGAATACAACAAGTTACAAAACAAAATTTAGTCAATCTTCAAATGATCTTGATGCCAAACAACCAAAGATTTCATATTTTTCAATTTTCTCTTTTTAAACAAATATTTGAATGCAAAAATTTCTTGTAAATACTACCAATAGAAGAACAAACTTCAATTCTTTTCTTTTCAGATAAAAAAATAGAGATGTAATTTAAAATGAAACAGTTGTCCAAGAAGATGAATACACTCACAATGCAATTTCCCCAAACTAAACTCATAATTCAACCAAAAATGTAAACGTAAGAAAAATGATTTGTCTAATGTAATAAAAAAATGTTTTCCAATCAACAACAATCCAAAACTCGAAAATATCAATAACAACTTATCTAGCAAGCACTCAAGGATGAAGCCTCAAGAATATACACTTGCAATCAAGAAGTGAAAGATAAGACTTATTAAGCTTATGAAAAAGACTCTCAACACTTGAGAAATAATCAAATTCATGCTAAAAGATGCAAACCAAGATGCAAATAATCACTCAAAAGGACCAAAAATTCACGCCAAGAAATGATGACAAATCTAGGCAAAGACGAAAAATTGACTGTCACTCCAAAAAAATTCTACATGAATCGTCGCAGGCTGCAGAAGAGCACAGTGCAATGATCAAGAATCTTCACAGGAAATGGAAAATACATAGTCCAACGTCGTCGCTATGGTTTTCACAAGCAGGCACGATGATGACTAAAATAAGGAAAAAGTGAATAGAGGACAGAGTTTCTCAATGAAATTTCAATACCAAGGAGTCAATATGGATCACCCAAAGACTTAGAGAATGAAATTAACCAAAAGCAGGCAGGCTAAAAGCAAAAAAGGAAGCAAAATCCAAAAAAGGACGATCCCCAGTATGGTCGCCAATTTTGTTATCGGACAAATCGGTAAGTGAGGACACAAACTAATCTCCCTAACTTCAACAAGAAATTAGAACAAAACATAGGAGGATACAAGCTTCTTAGATTTCATTGTAATATAAACTAGTTCAAAGAGGGACAAATGACATACGTTTTAACCATCGTTTGATCTTTGTTAGTGTCATATTTGTTCCATCTTTGGATTTGTGGGATGTTGAACCTGTTAAGAAGAACAAACCAACAAAGAGAGAGAACAAAAATATATATATTCCAATGAAGCCTATGTATAAGATCATATAATTATACAATAAAAATGGAGACACTTTTATAGGGAAGAAATGTATCACTGACACTTTTATATTGAAGAAATGTATCAATTTATTATACTGAATACCGTGCTGGAGAATACAACCTATGCCTTAATGTTGCAAGGTCCCTTCCAATGCAATTTCTCTCTTTGTTTCCAACACACACACATTTTCTCCCACCTTTGACGAAGAGTATTCACAACCTGACTTAGGAAAGCTAAAAGAAAAGCTATCACAAGTACAATATTCAAAAGAATTCTCCATGCATAAGCCTTAACCTTCCATGAGAGATCTCTTTTTATATAGGGTGAAAGAGAGATGGATGAGGAGATGGCGATGATCCCACTAAATCAGAAGCAAGTAAGATCCAAACCTGGGATGAGAAGCCACCTCATCTTCTAGAAGATTCCATTCAAGAATTTTCATGAATTTCACCTTTTATTCGAGCATCGCTGGTCTCAACTACCAAGCATCTTGTGGTGATATCGTAGGGTCCATTTTGGTGCAGCATCCGGGACGACAGATCGAATTTACCCCATGCATTTAGCAGGGTGCAAAAATCTCCTTTGTTATAGTTTTAAGAAAAAGAAAGATGATTCACTCTTCTCATGGAGAAAGTCTCATTTAGTAACCTTCGGGAACATAGAAGTGAGTCATACAAATATTGTCAGCTGATCACATAGGTGACCAAAATAATGCGTAATAATAGCCAACCATGGCTCTTCATCAACTACACTCAACCATAAGTATGGACAACCACGATCAACCATAAGAAACCTTTCATTTCCAAATCCAACCAACATCTACCAAAGTTAACCATGACTGTGGTCAACCATTATAAACCATGGTCATGGTCAACCATAACCAACTATAGTCATTGATAATTAAGGTATTAATGTATTAATACTTTTAATAATGTATTTATTCACGATAATACTTTAAAAATGCATTTATTAATGTATTATTATTGTTATGTACATGTAAATTTCACATGTTACATTAATGTATTAAGAATTTAATTTTTACATTCATGTAATAATGTATTTAATACTTTTATTAAAAGTATTATTATTAATGTATTACGTGATCACTTTATTAATAATTTAATGTATTAATATTAATATTTTAATGGTCATTCATAGTCATGACCATAAAATACCATGATCATGGGTGAACCATATTCAAGAAGTCATTTTCAATAAATGTATTAATGTATTAATACATTTTAATAATGCATTTATTAATGTATTATTAATATATTACTTTATTAAATTATTAATACATTAATGCATTGATTAATTAATAAATTAGTAATCGTTTTTTAATTCTATGCACGTTAACCAATGTAAATGAAACAATTTAATCAAAGTTTTTCCTCCACTTTTTCTCTACCAATCAAATGTCTACAACAATTTTTTATTTCCAATAGGAAAATTTGAGGCCTTATTTGGCCCCATCTCGATGCATATAGTCGCATTGTCACTGAAAACTTTAATTAAAAAAAACCATGGCTCACTAAATTTTTTAGAAGTGAAGTAATGCTAGACATAAGTCTAGCATTACTTCACTAGCTTTAAATGTTATATTGTTATGATATATGTTCTACTTCCATATAAGTTCATAATTAGTATAGTGTAAAGCTGGAGTAAGCTCAATCATTATGCCAGTACTCATAGGTTCGTGGCTGGCTGGCTGTCCTGTTGCAATATGGTTGTAGGTATGATCGACATGAGGATAACATGCAATCATCTCTTCTCCACTATAAAGACTATCTCGCTGTGCTTGCTCCTCTAGATGACAAACCACTCTCTTGTCTTTGTAAGAGCCTTTCAGTTGTCTCTGTCATTGTGTTTTCCCACTGTTGTTCCCGTTGTTGTGCTTGCACTCATCTGGACAGATCCCTCATCCATCCCAACACTTCTACTTCCCTCAAGTAAGGCACACATTTTCACTTGGGATTGCCCACAGCTACGTCCATGACACCAAGGCCATCACTCTGGATAACTCGAAGGCCTACTCCTTCATTACCGACATGCCTGGCGTCAAGAGCTTCGACATTAAGGTCAGGCCGCCTTTTATTTCTTTTTATCTCTATTGACATTTTCATCCAACCATGAATCGAATTTGAAGGCTTGCTTGAATTCCTGTGTGTATCTGTTTTGCAGGTTCAGATTGAGGATGAGAATGTGTTGATGAATTCCTGTGTGTATCTGTTTTGCAGGTTCAGATTGAGGATGAGAATGTGTTGATGACCATCAGGGGGAAGTGAAAGCGCGAGGAAAATGACGAGGATACCAAATACATTCGCATGGAGAGAAAGCCCGCCATGTATTTTAGAAAATTTGTGCTTCCCACTAACGCCAATTTGGATGTGATTTCTGCCAGTTGTGAGGACATGGTTCTGACTGTTACTGTGCCCAAGGAATCACCCATAGAAACGATAGCCCACTCACTTCCAAACCAAGTGTCAGTTCGGTAACCTGCAAAACCAGCAAAACCAAACAAAACCAGTCAGTTACCTGGTCAATTGCATCATTCTTTCTTTGGGTTGTGGGTAGCCTTCAACAATTGTTAGATGGCAATAGCCTCTTTGATTGCGGTTCCCATTCCTCTTGTAGTTGTTTCTTTTCATAGCCCTCAGAAATGCGCCTCAAATTAATTGTTCTCACATCCTCGCCTTCATCGCTATACCTTGGATCAGCTTTGCTCAGAATATGCTTGTGATTATGAAGAATGCAGAGCGAGTCTTTGAGCACATCAAGGACATTGCGTGGTGCCACAAAGCCTAAATCGGGATGGCCACTCTTGAAAAGAAATGAAACAATCAAGAAATGGTGGGTAGCCCTTGTGGTATTATTTTTGGTAATGTTCCTAAATATTCAAGACACATGTTTTCACACTTTCTCTCTTTGAACTAGAATAAAGTTTAATGTTGAATTACAATTAATCGACGACATGTGTTACTAATCGATGGAATTTGAACTTGTATGGATGAAAGCAATAGCATCTGCACCAAGAGAATAAAATAGCATTTGATAAAACCCTTATGCGTTAAAAAAACTCCAAGATTACATTAATGGAGAATGGTGTAATACAGATTTAGGTAACAGAGCAATACAACCTTCTCGTGCCCTAATGTCAAGCTTTCCTCTATGTAGCGGTTACTCTATGTCCCCCATCTTTCCCAAGATAGAGAAAAAATTCGTTGAATGTGCCATGCAGCTTGCCTACTCCTATGCTTATCTCACCCATACAGATATATCCCTACATCCTAGCAATTCTTGTACAACATACCCACGCTGAGAATTACAGAGGGAGGATTGAACCCAAACAAAGATTGAACCAAGTGGAGCGCAGAGGCACTGGAAACATGCATGCAAACCAAGTGGAGCAGAGGCACTGGAAACATGCATGCAAACCAAGTGGAAGTGATGCATGGCTACTACATGCCATGTAATAAACCAACACTGATTTGGAGCAACACCTGGGCTTGGAGCAAAACTTGGTAGAGCACTTGGGAAATCACGGAGAGCCAACACCAGTGATTGTCTAGAAAATAATGTATTACCTTGTTTTTTTATAAAAAACATAAGTATATTGTAAAGCGTTTCTCTAGAAAAATCCATGTAATGATATGACATGTCAACATGTTGTAGCCGTTGATTATGTTAGAGGACCATTGCATTGATATGAATCGTCAATTTCTGGTCTATAACATACCATCCTGGTGAATGTGAATATCTCTTTTCTTTGCAGGAATAATCAAAATGCAGCATGAATATCAGTCTTTTTTGTCTAGGTTAATCGATAGTTTTTCGCTTCATTAATCATGCTCATAATGACAAGACTATAGAGTTACGATCATGCTCTTAATTAAGACTTTATGACTTTGTGACTCTCTCACTGTATTTAAACATGAAATATTTGATTTATTTGTGTGGCCATTACTTTTCCATTCCACCATTTTGACATGAATTAAATGTTTGCACATGTGCAAACATCCTTTTTAAAATTATCTTATTTAGCTTAAGAAAGATCATATCAATCAAATGTAACTGTAGCTACAGTCATAGTTTGAATTTGTCGGATTTCGTGTAATGGAAATCCAAATTGATAGCTATTTTCTTAACGATTACAACTTTATGATTTTGTGGCTCTCATATTTTCACACGATATTTAAACATGAAGAAATCGGTTTATTTGTGTTGCCATTTAACCATTTGAACATGAATTAACATTCGCCCATGACAAATTTTTTTGTTTTGCCACTAAGTACTTCTTCGCTACAAACTCCACTGACTTAAAATCACCAAGGGAATAATTCCACTATAGGATTACATATTCAATACAAGGTAAAGGTGTTTATAAATGTGTTTAATGTTGCGCAACCTCATCTGTTGTGTCCTCATCAGCTGCTACATGTTATGAGCAACGTTTATCCTGGCACTTGTCAGACAGCGTTGTAGTAACTCGCTCCTGATATGAAGGTATGGCTCTCAGCCCCACCCACCCGTTGTTCATGGCACGTAGAATCCATTCAAATAAAGAAACCAAACGTTTATTCACTGCACGAATGCATTAACAAATATCACTACCACCCACTAGCTTCCGTGTCATTTTTACTTGTTGCATGAAACCGTTAACTAGCCGTTATTAACTGAGCTGTTGATGGCCAATCAATGAATGTGTGAGAGTCGTAAGGGAATTTGAAACAACATTGCATCTGTGGCGTTCGAAAACTTGATTAACTAATCATACTTGGTACCGGCACTGAGCCCTATCTTTGCAATTATGAATATTTTAACCCCTATTTCATTTATTGACCCCTATCTGCTCGGTATGTTACTTTATGGATGGTTAGCATTTTCTAACTATGAAGCAATAAGTCGAATTATAGAAGATATCCTTTTGGTCACTTTCGTTTTCAGCTTGTATTCTTTCCTTAAAAGGTCAAGGTCTATCTTCTCTATTAAAAAAAAAAGAAGACAATGCTTACGAAATAAAGTAAATAATACAACATCACTTCCCCTTGCTATAACGGAACTTATATTTCTGTTACTTCCTCTTAAAGAAATAATTACCTCCTGCACGAAGTATCTAGTCTTCATGGTTGCGGGGCTACTCTAGTTTTCATTGAGCTCCCAATACAGCATCACTTCCCCTTTCTTGTTACTTTCCCTTAAAGAAATAATTAACCCCTGCACGAAGTATCTGGTCTCCAAATCACGGGGCTACTCTACTTTGCATGGCTCTCCCAATACAACATCACTTCCCCTTGCTATAACGAAACTCATCTTTTATGTTACTTTGCCTTAAAGAAATAATTACCTCCTCCACGAAATAAGACAAATCGCGGGGCTACTTTAGTTTGCATTGCGCTTCCTTTTTTTTTTTTAGGATTTATCTACTAATATGGGAGCAACAAGTGTCTCACTTTAGGGAACAAGTGTCTGACTTTAGGGAAGCAGTATATATGCTTTCTTAGCACGGACTTGTTGCTCCGCAATTACCCTTGTTAATGTATCAATCATTTAATACAGTACTTTATACACTAATTTAAATTAATAATTTAATTTATAGATTACATTACTATATCATTACATTATTAATGTTGATTTATATTAATAAGGTATTAATAATCACTTAATGTATAATTAATGTATTAACACATTATTAATATAATAATAGTAAAATATGTTACATTATACTTTAATTTATACATTACAATTATACTTTAATTTATACATTACAATAATGTAATAATGTAAACTAAATATATTAATGTCAATGTAGTACTACTTTATTAATGTATTACTTTATTATTGTATTAATATATTAATACTTTAGTAATGTATTTATTAAAGCATTTAATGTATTATTTTATTATTATATTTTTACTTTAACAATGTATTAACTAATTAATACAGTACATCATTAATCTATCAATCAATTAATACTTTACATTACACATTAATCTAAATTAATACTTTAATTTATACATCACTTTTATAATAATAATAATAATAATCCATTTTTAAAGTCATGGTCAAGAGAGACACCTAATTGGTGTATGAGACCCCTTTGTTTATGGGACAAGGGACCCCCTCCACCCAAAGATTTGACTGGTAAAGTCTACGGAGGTATACATACCCTACCCCCTCTGGATTTGAACTTGTGACCTCTTAATGTAATAATGTAATACATTAATACATTAATAGACCATTAATTTACATACATTATTACATTAATATAATACATTAATTATGTATTAATATATTAATAGTCTTCCCGAAGGCATGTTGGTCATCAACTAGTAACAACTATTTTATAAAAGTGGTTGATATACAATAGAACCCATTTTCCACTATTCCAAATTAATAAGTGATCGGTGTATATCAACCACTTTTATAAAGTAGTTGTTGATACTATTAAAAAAAAAACTTCAAATCAAAATTTAAGGAAAAAATGTGGTGTGATAAGGAGTTAGAGGAAAAAAGAAAATTAAGGTATTATAAATATGTAATCAACCATAATCTAAAAGATGTAACAAATTTTCATAAGCTCCATAGTGAAAGTGAGCGTCGGTCAATTCCTAAAATGCCATGGGATGAAAGAGTGTCACCTTTGTGACACTAAGAAGGTTGAAGATGAAAAGCACTTTCTCTTAGATTGTCCAGCCTATACCCATATTAAATATCATTTTCAAAATATTGATCACACTACCAACCTTCCTAACCTCTTAACTCAACAAAAGTATGGTGACCATGGAAAGCTTCTCTTAATGCTTTTTGAGCACAGAAACAAAATTCTAAAGAATCACAAGTAATCACTTACCCTCGTAAGATCCGATAGACAAATTAAGTCTTAGTGGATGTTAATCATCATCATCATCATCTGTATTTATCAAACACTTTTATAAAATAATTATTGCTAATATAAATATAAAAGAGAAATTCCAAATAACCATTCATTAAAACATATAATATAAATATAAAAGAAAAATATAACATATAATATTAACTCACAAAAATTATAGTTTTGAATAAATAAATTAACAAAAATTATAATTTTGAATAAATAAAATAAATAGAGAAAGTACCATCTTTTATAAAAAGAAATCCAAAAGCAACAACGATATATATGACACTCATGACTATTGAAACACCTAGCCACAACCTCAAAGACGATAAGTGTATAAGTGTGGAAATGACAAAGCCAAAAATTTCCTGAAAAAATTCCTGTAATTGTAATGTTGTACAGTTTGAACGTGGCTTTATTACTGTATGTAGTATATATTTCTTGTACATGTACAATCATGGAAACACTCTTTTTTCGGCTGTAATTTTAAATCATCCAAACACTCGTTCTTGGCTATATCTTCAAAGTGTTTTTCGTGTTGTGAATATAATGCAACAAATATGCTCTTGATTATTTTGGTTCCTTCCCAACATACGTCATCAGTCTTTGAACCTTTTTTTTCCATGTTTGAATTTATTAGCAATGTCTTCCGAATAGGATGTACAAGATATCTAGGTGTGTTCTACCAGTAGTTGATTTTAATGTTGCAATGTCTGCTTCACCGATCACTTACAGGTTCACCGTTTCTTAATTCTATATTTTGTCATTTAAGGATAGAAATGATCATTTTTTATTAAATAATATATTTTAAATTTAATGGCTTTAATTAATTTTATTTTCCAATATTTACTACTGAAGATACCTGATCTAATAGTTGTCATTTGGTTTTCAACCAAATTCATATCATTAAAATAATAAAGAAGGGATTGAAAATTACATGTTTTAGTCCATAATACTATGTGAAACTACGTAAGGTARGAGATAGAATGGCTACCTACCTTCAAGGCTTGTCCACCCASAGGGAGATAGGCTACCTACCTTCACATCTTGTCCAGCCAAAATAATAAAACCAACATTCACCATGAATAGATTGATATATTGTAGAGTCCAACTTAAGTAATAAGTTTTCCTACATGCAAGAATTTACGAGTGATATGGAACACATGAATCTAATTAGATATTATAGATTGCATATGATTGAAAATGTTGTTCATCTTGAAACACAAACAAGTAAGAGGAAATTTTTTGTATTGTTTTATGTAACTACAAGTAAACAACAATTCTTCAAGCAGTGTAAATGAAAAAGTATAAATTTTCTTATGTAACTACAAGTAAACAACAATTCTTCAGGCACATGCATATAGTGTAAATCAAAAAGTATAAATCAAAGAGTATGTGACTCTCATACTGTATATTGAATGCCTCCAATTTTATGGAGGCCAGAAAGAAGTTGATTGGCATAGAGAGAAATTGCAACTGCTATCTATCAACCCCAAGGTGCCTCCTACCCATCCCAAGGGAACCATTACAACTTTTGAATAGCGCAATGCATATGCACTTCTCAACGAAGCTAACTCGATACCATGGATCTGCAATAATCTCGATATTATTATTCAGTGTAGTGTAATAGTGTAGACAATTACAATATAAGCTATACACTTATCGTGACTTGTAAGATGAGGTGTTTTAATCTTGCATGATTTGAGGTGTGTCTTAGTCTCAGACTCATAATCAATAGAGAGACTGAGTAGGTCCATATTTTGTTTTCCAAAATTTATTTTTTAAAGGGATTGTAGAAATAGTATTTTCTGTTAAATATAATGTAACCTCAACAGGTTGACTATACACTGCTAGTTGTCCTGGCCAGCTGTACTTTCTATTCTTGTTTTGCTTGAGCCTATTTATCTCAGCTATTTCCCTTTACATAGTACTTCACTACTTCAGAACTTCTTCATGTACTCGTTTTGTACTCTTCTTATTATATTCTAATATACTGTTTTCTGTCCTATTCTTTCTCTCTACATTTCTTGCTTCACAATTTATCATGGTATAAGAGCTACAGCAGTAAGCCTCTTCACACAGGCTGGAGAGCAACACGATCCTCAAACAAGCGCAGAGCTTACATGGATCTTGAGAGCATTCGACACAGACTTTTCACAAGGCTTGGAGAGTTGTCCATCATACTCTCGAAAGATCCTCGCAGGAAACTTCCACGAGGAAGTAGACCATCATACGCTCAAAAGATCAGCATAAGAAGCTCACGCGTGGTCGCAGAGCGTGCTACGCTCGAAAGTTTCAAGGAGCAAAAACACGAGAAAGAAGCAGAGACTGAGAAGGAAGAAATAGTAAAGATTCTTGTTCAATTTTCAAAGAATCATCAAAGATTCACGAAGAAGAGATGCAGGAGGCGGGAACTCTTGAAGAATTCAAAACATTTGTTCAAATTCATGAAAGATAGTTGCAGAAAGAAGAAGCGTTTAAAGCATTTCAGAAATCGCTCAAATTTGTCAGAGATTGGAGTAGAGAACAAAGAACTCGTGGAATTCTTTCAAATCTTTGAAAGATTCATGAATTTTTCTTCCGCAGGAGAAAATCCCTTCAAACACAGCAAAGATCACGTCAGAGGAGCAAATAATAGCCGGTGCAGCAGAAAGATCCGTCCTCCGAAAAGATCTGAGGTAGAAATCCAGTTCAGAAGGGACGAGGAGAGAGCGGAAAAGGCGAAAGAATTTCAGTCCTTAGATCTTCTGCAGAGGACCGACAGTCGTTGGATCAGCGAGAAAGTTCATGAGGTTTAGTCCTCTGGAGTGCACAGGAGAAATTTCAACTTGTGAAGTCGCGAAATCCCGAAATCATCTGGACCGTCCATCAAGAGACACGTAGCGAGATCTCGGCATTTCGCTGACTCGCGAGGTGTAAAGGTCAGAAGACAGTTGTGAGAATTCACGAATTGCGAAATCACGAGTTATTCTAGACCGTTGGATTGAGATAGATCGTGAGCCATCGATCTGATCCAATCGAAAAATCGGGGATTGGGAGTTGGACAAGCGAAGGAGACTGCTCTCCAAAACCCCAAAACGCAAAATTCCGACATCACAAATCGTGAAATCCCAAGAGGATTGTGAGCCGTCCATATTAGAGGACAAGTGGCAGCAAATCCAAGTGCCATCATTTCGGCATTTCGGAGTTCGGGATATCGGAGGTCTTGTTGACGAAAGGTCGGGACACTCCACGGAGAAAGTCCCGAAATCTTGAAAAGATCATAGTCATCCATTTGTTCGGACACATGGAAAACATCGAGGAAACCGTCGGCATCTCGGTTACCGGGGTTTCAAGTTGACAGAGGATTTGGAGTTGCAAGTTGCGAAATCACGAAACGACGAGGACCGTCCATATTTCAGGGATGCGTGGCATCAATCTAGGATCTCGGGAATTTTTTTGAAAAAACGATTTTGGCAAAATCGACAATTCGAACTTTGTGTTTTGGAAGCGCAGCGTGACGAGGAATCACGAGTCACAAAATCTAGATAGGATCTGGACCGTCAGATCATCAGCAAATCTGGACCGTTGATTGTCCAACAGGAAAATTTCGGCATTTCGGCATTTGAAGTCCCGAAAGGAAAGGGCCATCGACATTTCGGTAAATCGGAGATCGGGGAATCAAGGAGTCAGAAGAGCTCACTATCAGGGTTCACGAAGTCACGAAACCCAGAATCTTGAGAAGATCTGGACCGTCAGATCACAGGAAGATATAGACCGTTGAATTGTCTAAAGACAAATTTCGGCATTTCGGCATTTGAAGTCCCGAAAGCACAAAAGGAGGATATCGAAACTTGACATATCGGGGATCCCACAGATAGAGGATCGGGCCACTTCGCATCACGAAGTCCCGATTCACGAAATCCCGCAAAGGCTTTCGAGAAGGGCCTTTCTAGCATATTTCACATTTCGACGATTTGAGAGACAAAGAACCGGAAAGCCCGTAGCACTTTAACCTTTAGGCGTGTGGTCACATTGATGGGAGACTAAGGGCCAATTCAAGGCCGATAAACTCTCTTCGGCGTTTGGACAATCGGAAGTTGGAGAGTTCAAAGGTCTCGTCTAATGGAGTTCTGAAATCAATGCAAGAAAGCAACAGACCTGGTTTACGCGGTGGAGATAGGTAAATACAATTTTTTCTTTCTGTTTTGTTCAATTTAAAAAATAAAAATAAAAAAACATGGCGATGTCTAGCAATTTAGGACCAAATCAGGGTCCGATTCTTCTTGGAAAGAACTATGAGTTCTGGTCTCTTCGGATGAGATCCTTCTTGCAAGCACAAGAGTGTTGGGATCCATTGGATCATGGATATGTGGAACCAGATCTAGCAGACCTGTCCGCCATGACTAATCAGCAGAAAATTGCTCAGGCAACGTAGAGAAATAGAGAAAATAAAGATGAATTTTGGATTCAAAATTCTGTGGATGACTCGATTTTCTCAAAAATCACAGGTGCTGGTACTTCAAAACAGGCCTGCGACATCCTTAAATATTCCTACCAAGGAAATGACAGGGTCAAAAAAATTAAACTGCAGACCTTGAGAACGTAATTCGAGACTCTAAGGATGACAGAGTCCGAAAATATGGATCATTTCATGACCAGAGTCATGGGCATCGTGAATCAGATCATATTGACTAGTGAAACCATCACTGATCAACGCATTGTTGAGAAAATTCTTAGAAATTTACCAAAGAAATTCGAAATGGTTGTAACAACAATCCTTGAATCCAAGGATCTGACAATTTTTTCAACAGATGAATTAATTGGTTCTCTGGTGACACATGAGACCAGACTACATCTCACAAATGAGTCAATCTCCAATGCTTTCAAAACTCAATTCTCCTTCAGCAGAGGGAGAGGCAGAGGAAGAAGCAGAGGTCACCAAGGAAGAGGGAGCAATCAAAGTAACCCTCACTCCAGTGGAGGTAACAGACAATGATATCTGAATCAAAATTTCCAAGGTCAAAGACATTAGCAACAAAATCAACATCAGAATTTCCAGCCTCAAAGAGGCAGAGGGAGAAGATCAAATTACAAAACAAGCATACAATGCTATTACTGCAAAAAGTATGGGCACTATGAATCTGAATGCAGGAAGAAGCAAATAGATCATCTCTTAGGCAGAGCACATGTGTCAAATCACACGGGAGAAAACTCAGGAGGTATGTTTCTTTCATGCCACAAGACTGAAAAACAACCTAAAGATCTCTGGTTGCTAGAAACTGGATGTAGCAATCACATGACAGGTAACAAATAATTACTTTCATGCATTGATTCTTCAATCTCATCTGATATTACACATGGAAATGATTACTTAGTCAAAGTTCAAGGAAAAGGAATTGTTCCTATTCTTACTAAACAGAATGTAAAGAAAGACATAAACAATGTCTATCATGTTCCAGATCTGAAACATAATTTGCTAAGTGTAGGACAGCTCATTGAAC
>SNQJ01S0014493.1:21397-35200 GCA_010110895.2 Picea sitchensis | reverse complement strand
AGCCACTAGGAAAATATGTTTTTGATTTTCAGAGACAAAACTTAGGCATAATCAGTGCTGATGTTTGTAACTATTGAGTTTAAGAGGAAGTGTTAAATATAATGTAACCTCAACAGGCTGACTGTACACTGTCAGCTGTCCTGGCCAGTTGTACTTTCTATTATTATTTTGCTTGAGCCTATTTAGCTCAGCTATTTCCCTTTGCATAGTACTTCACTACTTCAAAACTTCTTCATGTACTCGTTTTGTACACTTCTTCTTATATTCTAATATACTTTTTTCTGTCCTATTCTTTCTCTCTGCATTTCTTGCTTCACAATTTATCATTTTCGTTGTAGAAATAGTATTTTAAACTAATCATATATTTAGGTAGATAGATTTCCACATGAGTACATGGTAGATTTCCACGCTGGATGTTGGGAAAGAGCGAAAATTCTATGACACACCTTTCTCATTTCCAATGCATTGCAGTATAGCATATCCGGAGGCATGAGAAAAGTGTGTCATAACTTTGTGCAAGTATTAAATTGGCAATTAAATATTACTGCTAGGTTTTGGTAGTCGTTGAAGGGGAACAAATAAACTATTTATTGTATGATATTGTGACAATTTCATAATCTCTTTTATCCATTGTACATACGTTAATAGTTGAGTTGACTTGATTGGTAGATTGGTATAGTATTTGTTAAACGTTCTACTTTTTGAGTTTTTTTTAGCAGGGATTGGTTGGRTTYAGGCGATGTAAATTTGAACAAAATCTCTATTTTTTGTTGTTTAAATTGTCTTTCTTAATGCATAAATGGATTTAGCTTACTGAATACATGTAAATTTGGACAAAATCTCTATTTTTTGTTGTTTAAATTGTCTTTCTTAATGCATAAATGGATTTAGCTTACTGAATACATGTAAATTTGGAAAAAATCTCTATTTTTTGTTGTTTAAATTGTCTTTCGGAATGCATAAATGGATTCAGCGTGCTGAAAAATCCTTGGGGCACTCGGATTATACAAACTTAGCCACTCAAATCTGCAGATCCAACAATTCATCACCAGATTTCGCACAAAATCAAATGAAAAAAGTTGTCGAAAAACCTCCAAAACTTAAAACATTTAGACTACTGCTATTGATATTGTTCACCATAATTTCCTTGAATTGACTTTGACTTCACTTTAACTTGGTATTTTTCACCATAATTTCTTTGAGTTGACTTGATTAGTAGATTGGTTCAACATAATTTCCTTGAGTTGACTTGACTAGTAGATTGGTTTACCATAATTCTTTTAATTTTAAAGTCTGGGCAAAGTCCCCCTTGGTTCTCTTTCTGACTTAATATATAGAATGAATGTCTGTTTATTTATACTGTCGTACAACCGCACCTTACTACCCTAGCGTGGTCCACGCTTCCCTATCCTCCGGGTTGAGGAGATAGCGGGGGAAGTTACTCCCAGCCTATCTGAGATACCAAAATGTATAAATGCAAAGGCTTTTCTCTTGTCCACGTCTCCT
This sequence comes from Picea sitchensis, assembly GCA_010110895.2. Lineage (NCBI taxonomy): Eukaryota > Viridiplantae > Streptophyta > Pinopsida > Pinales > Pinaceae > Picea > Picea sitchensis. The sequence goes on along the minus strand of SNQJ01S0014493.1, from coordinate 33,694 downwards.
ACGGATGGGACCCTACCCTCCTCACAACCAATAAGTTCTCTCCCTATTCGAAAATGCCCTTAAGTCATTGTGATAGGTTATAATTCATTTTTCGGATAAGGGAACTTAGAGACGAGCAAATATCATGATGATGAAGATTGAAGATTAATTTAGAGGGAATTTAGAGATTAACAAATATGATGATGAGGATTATAGTCATAATTCATCTTCCACATTAGGGAATTTAGAGATTAATTAATATTATGATGATGATGATTTTAGTGTTTGTTAATATCAACTTTACTTTATCGAACTTTAAGAAAATTGGTAAGAAAATATTTGTTTTGTTTTAACATTTTATTTTTATATTAAAAAAGTTTCTCTCCAAACTTTCCTAAATCTCCTTAACTTTTGATGGATTAAAAGGTTATGAATGTTGGTGTTGTAACAAATATTTTTAAAATGAGATATAATTTTCTCTTTAAAAGAAAGTGATTTTCATCCTCCAACTTCTTAGTATTTCAAAGATACATATTCTTTCATCCCATGCAATGATGAATTTCTTTACAGTAGTTATAACATAAAGATACCTCTAATCTACTAGTTACATCATCATCATTCACTTCTCAATAATGAATATGTAATCTCTCTATGTATACCCATTCACACATTGTGCACAAGACCCCTTTATGATTAGACTCACCCTATTATATATACAATTACCCATTACATGTACATTTAACTTCATATATGCACCCTTTAGGGTCATATCATTAGTCTAGTGTATTAGCCTATACTTTGATGAGAAGTGATGGGATTCAAGGAGGATGTATACTTTCATAATTGTGAGCTGCAACATTATTTCATTTAGTAGTGAAAAAGGGTATTTTAACAATTATGAATGCATATATTATTCTGTCCTAGTATATTAAAATGAAAATGAAAATGTTTGTTGAATGCATGTATTATTCTCTGTCCTAGTATATTATAAATGGTTGATAGATTGCATATGAGTGAAAATGTTGTTCATCTTAAATTGGTCATTTAGCTTTTAGATACTATTTATGTAGTGTCAAGTGGTCATTTAGCTTTTAGATACTATTTATGTAGTGTCGACATAAAAGTATAATTGTAAAAATGATTGTATAATTTTGGACATTATAGTATCTTTATGATTAAGACAAGAGCAGTATTTAACAATGTCTTTTATAAACTTGATAAGAAATATATAGAATCAATGCTTAATATAACCATTTCATGTATTTTTTAAAATTTGAAAATTTACCTTGATTCTCATGTATTTTTTTATTTTTTTTCTGTTATTTTTTGACAGACCAACTATATATTTTGCTTATCCAAAATATGATCAGTAACAGTATCATAAACTTTGTCCATACTTCATAGGGCCCACCCTTATTTTTTGCAATACTATCCTTCGTTTTTTGTTTTTGATGCTTGGTTTCCTGTGTGATGGATGTTTGACCGTCTGTCCATCCAGCTTCTTATTTCGAACGTTACTTGATACAAGTTTGACCTTTATGCATAACGGTGTTCTAAGGGTTTGATTGGAGCTTTAAAGTTAGTCTTCAATTTTTTTTTTAAACACCAATAAATTGTTAGCTTTAGTAAATTTAAAAATGATAGGCATCCCAGTTTAATCATATAATTTTAAATCATTCAGTTATGGACTGCAATTTTATTGTAAAACTCGTTAATTATATTATTCACCGAATTTTATAACTTAGAACTCGATTGGCTATTCAAATTATTCAGTTATGGACGGCCATTTTATTATAAAAGTCGTTTTATAACTTGGAACTTGATTATACATGTAAAAATTTAGAACTGGATTGATCATGAGTGCGTCCGTATTCATAAGATTGTTTAATACTCTGTAAAAATACACAGAAATGGAGAACGTTTAGTGCCCAAAGAGATCTTTGACCCCAGGTAGATTGTTACATGGAATTAGTTGAATATTTCCTGCGAGATTTCGAATCGAATGAATATCCTGCAAGATTTCGAATCGAATAAATATCCTCCATACAATTATATATTTACTCCGAAAGGCGTACACCTATTGACAATGGGCAGATTTAATAGGGGTTTAGTGCTTAATAAGTTTTTTATGGACAGGATTAAATATGACTGGAATATTCTTAGTAGTCACACAAAATAAATGGCTGTGATTTCAATCATTAACTTCCTAGCTATTATAAAGACATCCGTTTATGTGTTTACTTTTTTACATTTACCTAATCATATTTAAAAATTACTTTGATAGCTAATTGATTGAAGTGATTAACAAAAATTAAAATATTAACACGAGATAAATGAAGCTCAACCGTTTATTTGTTAATCAATAATAAAATTTAATATATTCTTTTAAGGATTCTTTTCATCTTATCAGCCTTTCGGAGTTGATCAGCCACAATTATGTGGCTGTGCTAGTTAAATATAATCAAATATCAGCAAAGACATGGTATTCTTTGGAATCTATAACCATGGAGCGGAGCGCTGCCAAGAAGGCGAAAAACCATACGTTCTCCCAATGCCATGTCTTCGCTAAGGAATTCAAATCGTTTCCCTTCACTTTAATATACATAAGGTTTGCCAACACAAACGTTAATGGAATCACGCTGACTGCCCGGTGGTATTCACAAAATCGCCCAGAAATGGAAGCAAAAAATAGAAATTAAGAGAGTTGTCAATACACAAGATTCACACAAATAATAATTTGTATTACATACAATAAACAGATATACATGAGGCATATATAGTTGGAGTGATATTCAACTTAATCCACTCTTGAAGGGAGAGGTTGAGAGAATCTCTCAACATCCTCTAACAAATCAAACCAATCCCTAAACTCTAGTATGCATCATAAATGAGGCATTATTTCTAACACCCCTCCTTAATGCCTACATTACAAAAAACTTACAATACTGAAATAACAATTACAAAATTTGTCATTTGTCTACTGGTCTTCATCAGCACTTACACCCACTCTGAATCTTCTGGTTTCCGTTATTTTCTTCTCCACACATACGAGCTTCCCATTTGACACATTTAAAGTACAAAATCTTCTGACCATCTTTGATGTTCTTTGTAGAACCGACCTTCTTGACCTCCTGAAGGACAATCTTGATACTGAACCATCCTATGGGTACATTTCCATCTGCGAATATTTCTCTTTCGGCTATCCACAGTTATCTAGGAGAATGATTTAGATATTGAATATCTTCAGCAGTCAGTTTCACAACTTAACCTTACATAAAAAAATAAGTTGACGCTCTTCAAGCACGATGAGTCACATCAACTTAACCTTATGAAAAACAACCTGTTACTAATGCTCCCGGAACATGACGGGTCACATCGATATATACTTAAGTGGCCTATTTTTTATGGTTATTCATTATTTGACTTTTACGCATTCCACTTGAAAATTACAACATAAAATTGCACACCTACACATGAATTCAAAATTTTCAATACTGCAATAAAGGAACACAATTGTCCCCATAAAGATTGAATGTCCACGAGCATATAAGATTTTATGATTTCGCCATAAGGACTTGAAAATCTATTGCATACATCTATCATCGGTGGACCGTATGGAAGCTAGCTTTCATTAACTACTTCATATTAAAATCAACGTTTAACCATGTTTCCTTTTGTCTTCCCTTTCAATATAATCAAATATAATATTCCCTTGGAAATTTAGTGGCCCTTCCTCATTGCAACTAATCTTTAATTATGGAGAAGCAGAAGTTTCCCGCAGCAAATTCGCGTGGCTAGCAAATAGATTAAGACAACAAATTCTGCATAGCAATCTTTTCCACTATGTCAGCATTCATTTTGGATTTATTAATTAACTCACTTGGAATCATTTTGCAGGCGACTATTTAACCTGACTGACAGCTATTCCCTCACACAGCGGTGACGGCTCCTTCTAATCTCGGCAGCAGCTGGGCAACGGCTTACATTTAGTGCACACCATTGCTCGGATATTCTGCGATATAGTCTCTAATCGGAAGCTCTGCATTGGTCAATTTTATCTCTGCAAATTGATGGTTGTTTCAACTAATGAATCACAACAATCTATGCTTCACTAACTGTAAACAATTCACACAAGAAATAAGCTATCTATTCACACACATTTTAATCTAATCTATGTACAACACAAAATATCTCACATATTTTTGGGCTTTCCCCTGAGGGAGTCAAGCCCATATCAACTCTGATACCAAAATAGAAATCGAGAGAGTTGTCATTGCACACAATTCACATAAATAATAATTTGTACTACAAACAATAAACAGATATACATGAGGTATATATAGTTAGAGTGAGATCCAACTTATTTCACTTTTGGAGGGAGAAGTTGAAAAAATCTCTCAACATCTTTCAACAAACCAAACCAATCCATAAACTCTAGTATGCATCATAAATGTGGCATTATCTCTAACAAGCAGAGCCCCAACAAATGTGCTCACTGTCAAATGTGTACCTAGAGCCACCACCCTCACTATCCAATTGCGCACAGAATACACACTTTTGTTGTTCCTTCCAAACTTTGTATCCAAATACTCGTACATGGGGCTTGCAGATATCTACAACCATTTCATAAGCACCAATCATGTTAAAATGCTTTTTGAAATTTAAACTTTTGTATGCAAAGTTAAAGTTAAGGAGCGAAGGTTTTGTTTGGGGAGTGCATACATGTAGCGATATCATTGTTTGGAAAAAAGAAGCAGCGTTTTCCAAAGTTTTAATCCACTTGGGCCCATGTACACTGTTGAAAAGATATGATGAAGCTCATGAACCATATGCTCAATATCTTATAAAGACCACAAATACAAATATACAAATTGAAAGAGTTACCATTGCACAACAATTACACAAAAAATAATGGTTTATATTACCTTAACACCTTAAGATACAATACATATATATAGTTGGAGTGAGATCCAACTAACTTCAAATATGGAGATGTAGGTTGACAAAATATCTCAACAGTCTCCTACAAGATCTCAAACCAAATCCCCAAACTTAGTACAACATTAATGGAAGCATTATCTCTAACACACCCTTTAACGCTTACATTAAAAAAAAAACTTACAATACTGAAATCACAATTACAAAATTTGTCTTGTCTTCGTCTCACCATTAGCTCTTACACCCACTCTGAATCTTCCGGTTTTTGCTCTTTTCTTCTCCACACATTCGAGCTTCCCATTTGACACATACAAACGCTTATGACCATCTTTGACATTCTTTGTAGAACGCTTCTCAACCTCCCGAAGGATAATCTCGATATTGAATTATCCTATGGATACACTACCATCTGTTGAATTCCCCCGAAGAGCAAATTTCGACAGTTGTGTAAGACAATGATTTGATTACTGGATATTTTCAATAGTCAATCATACAACTGACCTTCTTAAACACACATACAATAATATATACATGGATAACATGTAACTAACGATCATGAAGCACAAAGTACAACAAGTCCCACCAGCATATGAAAGAAAGTAGACATAATCCATTAATGATTTGTTCTCTAGGTACTTAAAAACGTTGATAACCACTAATTGAAATTATGTTATTCTAATCAATTAATTAGTTCTGCATCATAATAAATCTTTACAAACTAAAATAAATATAAAAATATATAACCACTCATACATCCACAATATGGACTAACTATATTCAAAATTTCAAATAACTTGGTGGTGAGATATTTATCCGACCTTCATAAAGAGTACCGTTGGATGGAACATACCACAATGCCTTGCAAATTTCATTTCCAACATAAATCGATTCACATAACAGCAGGAACGTGATTGTAAGCAATGATGGTGCAGCAAAGAGTATTGGCGGCAGCGTGCTCCTCCTTTCTTTCTCTGATGCTGAAGATTGATCGCACAAGGGTAAACTGCACATGCGCTGCGATTACGAGATTGGATTGATGGTTTTCAATCCAGCATTTAGATCTTGCCTACTCTTGTGGTTTTTTCTTTTTCTCTCCGCAGATCCTTCTTCACCGCATGCACTCCAACTCACTTGTACACGCACTTCCTCGTACATGCACTTCTTCTTGAGAGCAGATCATTCACGAGAAGCGCAGGAAAAATCATCCACACAGGCACACGAAAATCTTCACATAAGAAAAATAAAATAGGAATAAAACACAAGTACTATTAAAAAAAAAAATCCACTCTCTATAACATCTTCCTGGCCATCCAGTGAGGGATTTAAGCCAGTACATGCTTTGATACTAAAATAGAAATTGGGAGAGTTACTATTTCACAAAATTTACACATAGAATGATAGTTTATATTACCTTAACACATTAAAATACAATATGTATATATAGTTGGAATGAGATCCAATTAACTCCAAATATAAAGATGTAGGTTGAAAGAATATCTCAACAATCTCCTACAAAATCTCAAACCAAATACCTAAACTTAATACAATATTAATGGAAACATTATATGTAACAATCATAGCATAGAATGACACAATCCCTGCTGTGAATTCTAGATACAGGGCTTTCTGCATGTTCTTTACCTGAGGATGTTTTATTGTAGCCTGCTGAAATAATTTCAGAGAAAAAATTAAGAAATGTTGTGTATCATGAGCAAAACATAGTTAATATGTTTACTAATTATTTTATTTAAAAAAATGAATGCCATATGTACTCATTTTATTAATTCAAAGGGAGAAAAAGGATAATTTTTAATGATAGAAGCAAATGCAAGAAATTAAACCAAGGTTTTGTTATACCTGTATCTCTGGAAGCATACCCGAATTATATGCAAAACCAATTGACCTAAACATTTTGCTTTTACTGGAACCTGAAATCTCATACTAATGAGACCTACATATCCAAAGTAGGCAGAAAATTAAAGTTTTGCTGGAAGCGATTGTTCTGATACCCAGCTTTACAATGACCATTAACAAAAAGATATGTAAACAATACTAGTAAGATCTATTCTGGGAAAAAATAAAAGGAAGAGAGAGATACCATTGTGTATAGACAATCCAATAGCAGCAATGATATAGATGAAACTCAAGAATGTTGAAACACCCAGCCATAACCTCAGAGCCGATAAGTGGGGATTGCCAAATGCAAAAATACTATGAACGATTCCTGTAATTGTGACGCAGTAAGGTAGCTTCAACGTGGCTTCATTGTTGTGTAAACTGTATATTGCCTGCACACCAATCAATCAAAGGAGATGAAAATTAGATAATTAATAAGGCATTACTTCATTTCAAAGTAGGGGAGCATGGCGTGGGGGTCGCGACCATTACGTAATTAGGTATAAGAGTAGCGATCTACCTTCAAAGCTTGTCCATCCAGAATGATAAATCCAGTACTGATCATGAATAGATTGATATATTGTAAAGTCCATGTCAAGTTGGATGGAACAAGGGTGTATATGTTGATTTGATCAGATTAAAATGAAACTATACAGAATGGGATGGCTGAGTGTAAAAGAAATTTACCGTAAATGTGACCAGCGAGGTCTCGGTATCGAGTATGTCGGATGCCTCCAGTTTCGTGGAGACGCGCAAGGAGGCTGTTTGCATAGAGAGATATGAAGGCTACTGCTATCAACCCCAAGGTGCCTCCTACCCATCCCAAGGGAACCATTACGATTCCTGAATGGCCCAATGCATACGCGCTGTTGAGTGATGTAACCAGAACGAGGCCTACTTGGTACCATGATCTGCAACAATCTCAGTATTTTTATTTATTCTACTCTGATTATTAGTGTATTAATGTTGGTATAGACATATAAGATTGAATGATATGATTTACCGCGACTTGCAAGATGGAGTGTGTTAGTCTTGCAGGCTTCGAGGTCTGTCTTAGGTTCATGCCATATAAAGACTCTGCTCCTTCATGTCCATGCCGTCTCTTCTGTCAAATTTTCTTTCGTAAAAGAATAGCAACGGTGGTCTCTGCCTTGCTGAATGTATACACATCTACTCCTCTGTAAGAGAGGAGGAATCTCTGATATCTGAATGGGAATGCCAAGTCAAGTGGAGGTGGTATTTTTATGCTGGGTGCAGGTGGCATGGTATAAATAATGAGTATGTGTACGCGCACATTCACACGGATTTTGACTCCAATAATTCCTATTACGTGTTGTTTGTGTTTAATATGATAAAATACAGACACATTTATGTTGTGGAGCGCAATGCCTCGCATTCAGATCCCTCGCCATCAATTCGTTAGGGTCGAGCTGGTACTTGTCGTTTTCTTTGGAAGGCAAATTCAAAATATCATCATAGCGTTAAAGCATAATGCTGTTTACACTTTTAAAACATGTCGTTGTCTGTCTTTATCGTTACCTGTAATATATAATGCATGTCGTTGTCTTTATCTGTAATAGTTAAATCATATTGTTGTTTTCTATTTTAAAGCATGTTGTGGTTTTCAATCTTAAAGTACTAAAAAAATGTGCATATTGCAACTTTCATCAAAGGAAGATATATTATAAAAGAAGATATATTAACTTTCTCTGTTTTGCAATTAATTTGAACTTCTAAGTTTTCAGGTGAATAGATTTATTTTTAGTGAGACTTTTAGCATATAAACTGTGTTAGTTTAAAAACATTTTTGATAAATAAAGATTTTTGAGACTTTTAGAAAAAAAACGTTTTTATAAACTGTGTTTCTATAAAGTGTTAAATCTAAGTTACATATCTGTGGTGCGAGCTGAAAAAGGAATTACAATACATCTCAGCCATTTCATAGGACTCCATAACAATTAACACACAAATGTTGCGAGCTGAAAAAGGAATTACAATACATCTCAGCCATTTCATAGGACTCCATAACAATTAACACACAAATTATGAGTAGCACATGACTCTTGTCTTTTTTTCTTGGCCTAGTATTTTACAAGAGCCACTGCAGTGGCGATGTTCCTGCCGATAAATTCTTGGCCCAGTATTTTACAAGAGCCACTGCAATGGCGATGTTCCTGCCGATAAAGGATAAGGAAATCGAAAATGATATTATAAAGTCTAGAAACTGTGAAAAAAACATCCATGTTGTGAGACTGCGCTTTTCTGGGATCAGCAGCCTCGATCTGCCTCTCGTGTTGGAACCCCAATAACCTAAAGGTTGAGAGTACATAAGGCAGTGACAGACTAAGAGATAGCCAAATTTCTATTGCTAATTTCTACCATGCAATTGTCAATTTCTACAATGCAAGTGTGGATGCAGAGGTGGCTCAAACTAGTGTGTGGACACAACCCATGCTTCCACAGGAAGTTCATTCACTCATTCACAAAGAGTACATGGGGCATTCACAAAGAGTACATGGGGTAGTCATCTAAATCTAGCTAGGAGACTTGGGCATGCAACTACTTATTTTTGGTATGTCATATATATTCCTCTTATATATAGAGAAATTCTTTGAGCTCAATTAATTTTCAATATATATTCCTGTTATATATAAAGAAACCCTTTTATTTCAATTAATTTTCAAAACAGTAAAAGTACAAGTATGGTGAACTCTAGGTTGCATCTTGCTTGTATGTTTCTTTTTATTTTTGTAAATATGAAAGCTAAAGAAGCATGTAACAGAGTGTAAACATGATGGTGTACGTGTGTACGTACTGCCCTGCCTGACTTTTCGTATTTATTGGTGTGCAATTCTACAAGGTCTATTTATAAAGCATAAGTCTAAATATAGTTATTTATAGATTATAAGTCTAAATATAGTAGTAGATTGTTAAGTGCATATATCTATTTATATATTAGACTTCTAAATATTTGGATATTAAAATTTTATATATTAGACTTCTAAATATTTGGATATTAAAATTTTATATATTAGAATTGTAAATATTTGGAACTTAAATAAATATTTTTAAGAGATAATTCAGAGATGATTCAATTGTAACATGAATTAGTCTAGAAGAGATTCAAGCTAGTCGATCCATACCATTGTTAGAGATCCATTCACAGTTGGTTAGTTTTCTTTTAAATTTTTTTAATTTATGTGAGTTTGAAATCTTTTCGAAAATATGATTATGCATCATAAAAAGTTAAAAAACAAATAAAGCCAAAAAGTATCCATTCCATTCATTATGTTTTTTAAATTTTTAGGTGGTTTTATAACTTTATTTTTAAACCTTTCTTTTTTAAAAGAGTCAAATTTTCATTTCTAATCATTACATGAATAGAGTGCCTAGTACTACTCGAGCAAGGAGGTATAGCCTTATTAAATGGTTAGATGGTCACAAGTTTGAATTTGGAAAAATATGGAAAAATATCATAATGTATCTTATAATATAAGAAGTTTTTAATTTGACTACATTTTATCAACAGTCTTACTCTTTATCAAGAGTCTTATTCTTTTAATTTCAGATTGAGTGGATGAATTAAAAATATCTCTCTTTCTTGATTGACCAAAGTCATTCTATGTTTCAATATTTCACTCATATTTAAGATAATAAAAAGGAAATCACAAGCAAGCGAAGAAGTAAGTCAAAGCCTGGGTGAGGCGGGCATGGTAAGGACAATGATAAGAGCGAGCCTCCCTAAGCGGAAGCGAGGTATTCACTTTCAATGGTAGCGAGCGTATACCAACGTACAGATGGATTGTTGAACGAAACTATATTTACTCCCATCAAATACATACAATTATGTGAACAGAAAATGTTTTTTTTTGAAAATTCTAAATTCTATCAACATAATATATAACGCTGCAAGGTAAATGAAAATAAAGCGCATTCTCATCGTAAAATAAACTGCAAAGTTGTTGAGTCCTTGACAGTTTCATGCTTCTCTCTACCACTATCATCAACAAAGACATTCACCCTTTTCTGAAACAAGGAATAGGCATGCACAAAGCGCACAAAGCTTTATTTGGGAGGTAAAGAAGTGAAACAAATAACCAATCGCATTCCTAGGTGGCTAGATATGTGAATAAGATTTTCCATTAAGCCTATGGGCTTCACATAATTTCAAAATGTCCAGAAGTGTTGTTAGGGCATTGTGAAAAGCTCAAGAGATAGAAATTTCATCATCAGAGATATCTTAGTAAGTAATGTCTATTGTTTCATATGTTTTCTCTCATCGTAAAAGAAAGTGCAAAGTCGTTGAGTCCTTGATAGTTTCATGCTTCACTCTACCACTATCATCAACAAATAAATTCACCCTTTTTTGAAACACGGAATAGGCATGCACAAAGCTTTATTTGGCAAGCAAAGAAGTGAAACAAATAACCGATCGCATTCCTAGGTGGCCAGATATGTGCATAAGATTTTCTATTAAGCCTATGGGATTTACATAATTTCAAAATGTCCAGAAGTGTTGTTAGGGCATTGGGAAAAGCTCCAGAGCTAGAAATTTCATCATTAGAGGTATCCTAGTAAGTAATGTCTATTGCTGCATAAGTTTTCTCCCATCGTAAAAGAAACTGCAAAGTCGTTGAGTCCTTGACAGTTTCATGCTTCTCTCTATCACTATCATCAACAAAGACATTCACCCTTTTTTGAAACAAGGAATAAGCATGCACAAAGCTTTATTTGGCAGGCAAAGAATTGAAACAAATAACCGATCGCATTCCTAGGTGGTTAGATATGTGCATAATCTTTTCCGTTAAGCCTATGGGATTTAAATAATTTCAAAATGTCCAAAAGTGTTGTTAGGGAATTGGGAAAAGCTCGAGAGATAGAAATTTCACCATTAGAGGTATCCTAGTAAGTAATGTCTATTGCTGATCATTGAGTCATTGATAGTTTCATGCTTCACTCTACCACTATCATCAACAAAGACATTCACCCTTTTCTGAAACACGGAATAGGCATGCACAAAGCTTTATTTAGTAGGCAAAGAAGTGAAAATTATAACTGATCGCATTTCTAGGTGGCTAGATATGTGCATAAGCTTTTCCATTAAGCCTATGGGCTTTAAATAATTTCAAAATGCCCAAAAGTGTTGTTAGGGCATTGGGAGAAGCTCGAGAGATAGAAATTTCATCATTAGAGGTATCCTAGTAAGTAATGTCTATTGCTACATATGTTTACTCGTAATTAGTTCCATGCAGACCAAAAGAAGAAAGCTATATTCCATGTATTTTGGGATGATGATCTAATATGAGAAAGGTGTTTTAAAAAACTGTAAGAGTAGATCCATTAACCCACCACGGATGATAACAAATGTGTAAGCATGTTGGAGTTGGAATAGAAAAAATTAGCTGATGTTGGGAATGTGCAGTGCACGTCCACATAAACAACAAAAAATATGTATGTGATGAGTGCACGCAAATAGCAGGTGCC